>FMBT01000503.1:0-74517 GCA_900095095.1 Fragilariopsis cylindrus CCMP1102
CATGTCCGTGTCCATGTCCTCCTCCTCCTCTTGATGATGATAATGATGATGTTATTGAAGAACGATCAACATTGGACCATCTACTACTACTATTGCCACCATTGCCACCGTTGCCATTATTGTCACCACTGCTACGCCGACTATTATTGTGATCATTATTGTGATCATTATCCAGATTTGACCAACGGCTACTAATGCTACTACTTATTGTAGTTGATGGTCGATGTTGCTGTTGCTGTTGCTGCTGTTGACGAGAGGTAGTAGTACCACCACCATTGCCGCCATTGCCGCCGCCACCAATACCACGACGAGAGTTGATATTTTTTTCGTTATTAGTACCATTGCTAGTATTACTGCTGCTACCATCACAATGATTATTCTTCTTATGACGTAAATGAGGTGGAATATATGCTGCTTGTACTGCTCGAAGCGTCGTAGGAGTAGGAGTAGGATTACTATTACTATTACTGCTACTATTACCACCGCTATTATTAGTAGTAATACCAGACATTATTTATATATTATCACGTTGCTGTTACTGTTACTGTTACTGTTACTGTTACTATTCCTTTTCGTTCCGGTAGGGATAATAATAATAATAATAATAATAGTAATAATCAACTCGTTATAACAGTTCCGCCTATCTGGTTCGTTATTCTAATTGTTGTTTGCATCGGCTTTGAGATTGCTTGCTTCGATTGCAACGCACAACTTCTAAGTGTTTTGCTGCTGAAGCCTTCGTTGGCTGTTTCTTGTTTTATTCTTCTTTATTTTTAATTCGTTGTCGTTCGCGCGCCCATGACTCGACTCGACTCACTCGTGACTTACCCATCAACACACACACAACACATTTTCAATATTTGTTTCATGTTGAAGACAAGAAGGTGCCGATGTGACAATATAGCCAATTGCCAAAACCACATACAAGGATCAAGACCGAGCTATTTGTCAACTCGGTGTAAACGGAATTCGCTTGTTAATGGGTCATTGTGATGTCGCCGAACCGATAATGATTATTCCAAGAACAACGATGGCGATTCCAATGAGGAAATCATCATCATACTCGTCGTCGTTGTCGACTTTTTATAGTCTCGTTGTTATAATATTATGTATCCTCTCCATTGATATTATTTCGTCGGAGGTTGTCGCATTTCGTCCAGCAACAAAAATCACACGCAGTAGTACTACTACTAGCTGCATACTGATGAAATCAACAACGACACGACCACCAGCTTTAATAATCTCTTGCAACAAAAAAATATTATTGACGAGGGATTATTGGCATCATCATCATCATCATCATCATCATCATCATCATCATCATACGAACAAATGCCATCCTTAGAACATCGATTAAGAGATGTTCTCGAACAGGAAGATGATGTCAACGAGAAACGATCTGAAAATCCCAACTCCTCCTCACAACAACTACCACAACCACCACAATTACTATTACCCATTTTTGATGTCTTACAATATGTTCGAGAAAGTTTATGTATCAGACCAAATTTGTTACTTCAAGCAAGTCCAGGGGCAGGTAAAACAACTATCGTTCCATTACAATTACTTCTTGATCTAATACTGAAAGAAAAAGAAAAAGAAAAAGTAGAAAAACAAGGAGGAACCAATGATAATAAAAACAGTCATGATAATCATAATAAAAAACAAATTCTTGTTGTTGCACCCCGTCGTGTTGCTGTACGATCAGCAGCACAAAGGATGTCAACATTAATAGGAGAAGGTGATATGGTCGGTAATACAGTTGGATATGTAATGAGAGATGATGTCAAAGTATCAAAAAAAGGTGGTCATACCAGAATTAAAGTTGTGACAGATGGTGTATTATTAAATATGTTACGAGATGATCCTTATTTACAAAATATTGATACTGTTATATTAGATGAATTTCATGAACGTGGTGTTGGATCGGATACATGTTTAGCTTTACTCAGAGAAGTTCAACAAAATTTTCGATCATCATCAAATGATGGTAATAATAATGATACATTAAAAATTGTTGTGATGTCAGCTACCTTATTAGGGAAAGAAACAACAGCAGAAGAACAGGACAGTAGTAGTAATAATAAGGACGACGATGACGATGACGATGACAAAAGTAGTAGTACTAGTGATGCTAACACACTCAGCACTGGTTCCAAATTGATGATGACCTTAGGAGGGAATTCTGAATGTGGGATTATAGAAAGTGAAGGAAGGCAGTATCCTATTCAAATGCAATGGGCTAATCAGGTTGTAAAGATGATGTCTAGCGGTGGTGGTGGCAGCGCCGTCAATCGTATCCCACCCTTGACAACACTTTTACGTGATAGAAAATTATTGATTGAAACAATATCAAATGTTGTTGATAAAGCAGCATTGAAAAATGCACCATCATTTGGTGATATACTCGTTTCCTTACCAGGTGTTGCAGAATGTAAAGGAGTTGTTCGTGAACTTACATCGAGAAGTTCCGTAACAAATGTTGCCGATGTATTTGCATTGTATGGTGCGATGTCCAAGGACGAACAAGATCGAGTTTTATTTTATCCTGAACAACAACAACAACAGAAACAACCAGGATCCGATCAACGAAGACGACAACGAGTCATCGTTTCGACACCTATCGCGGAAGCATCTTTGACGATACCAAAGGTGACATGTGTCGTCGATAGTGGATTACGACGAGAACCACGTTGTGATACCGATACTGGTATGCCACGATTAGTATCAGCAAAGATTTCACAAGCATCCTCTATCCAACGATCTGGTCGAGCGGGACGTGTCCAGGACGGATCATGTTTGCGATTGTATACAGAATCAGACTTTGATAATGAATTCATTGAACAAACTCCTCCTGAAATAGGTAAAGTTTATTTCATTTTTGTCCTTTGTTTCGATTTTTTTGTGTAAAATATACATGTATGTAATTTATTTGTATCCTTGTCTCTGGAAAACTTACTGTTTTCTTTGATTACACTCTCTCTTTTTCTTACTTCAGCTAGCACGGATCTGGCACCGATATTGTTGCTTTTAGCGGACTGGGGAACATCTACGTTATCGGAAATTATGCATGATATGCCATTCGTAGATCCACCTGATCGTAAATCACTCGAACTAGCCGAACGATTCCTACTTGAGATCGGAGCATTAGATAGGAAAGATAATAATCGGTTCATATTAACTGATCTAGGTCGTCGAATCTCAAAAATGCCATGCCATCCGCGTTTAGCTGCTGCCATTTCGCAAGCAATAAAAAACTCTAACAGTAAGAATACAAGAAATGGCGACGACCAAAACGAACAACGAGATGCAACTTATTTGGCTGGATCTATTGCAGCAGCCTTCTGCTTGGACAACGAATCGTCATCCCAAGCAATGGGTGGAAGCAGAAACAATGACGACCCGAATCTAGTTTATACAATAGAATCTGTTCTTCAAAATTCTTTTAAATTCTCGGCGTTGCTACGGTTTGCTGGACGTGTTGCCGGTGCGGAGGGGAAGAATGCTGTACAAGAATTGAATAATGATAATGATTTTATGAGGAGAACATTTTCTAACCTAGGGAAAGCACTTCTTCCAGGTTTTATCGATTTGGTTGCGGAACGAAGAGGTGATGCTTCTTACGAATCATCGAATTACTTTCTGGCGGTAAGTTTATATGTGTATCATGGACAACAGCTTTCTTTTTATTTGAACTCTTTTCTCATAGTAAAACATATGTTGTCCGCATCGTTTTATCATACTACCTGATGTCTGCCATTATATTATGTAGCTGGGAAAATCTTGTAGATTGGATGGGATGAGACAATCGCCACCGTACATATTGGCTGTTCAGACGAGTACCGGTCCTGATAGTATATCAAGGATACGATCATATGTTTCTCTCTCAAAGGAATTGCTGGACGATATTGCGATCGACAAAGAACTTATATATACTGTCCCAAGTAAAGGATACGAAGTTCGTGCAAAGCAAGTGAGAAGCGTTGGACAACTAGAACTCAGCTCTAGTCCACTACCAAGTCCGTCTCCCGAACAAAAATCTAAAGCTTTGTTTGAGGCAAT
Organism: Fragilariopsis cylindrus CCMP1102; assembly: GCA_900095095.1. Taxonomy (NCBI): domain Eukaryota; phylum Bacillariophyta; class Bacillariophyceae; order Bacillariales; family Bacillariaceae; genus Fragilariopsis; species Fragilariopsis cylindrus. The sequence goes on from FMBT01000503.1 coordinate 4,063, forward strand.
GACTAGTTTAGGTGGTATTACATTCGCACTTTCGAAATTTCTCTCTTCAAATGAGAAATCGCAAGTAGAAGAACTTACTGCAAGGATACGTCTTGACAAGGAACTTACCGGTGAAAATGACGACTGGCATCCGTGCTTCGATGAACGCATTGTAGGTGGTGACGAGGAATCGTGCACCAGTAGCAGTAGTGAACGCATACTAGTAGATCTCATAGAACCTTGGATTGGATCTATAAAGTCGTTGAAAGAATTACGAACTCTTGATATTTTGCGTTCTACACTATCACCGGAGCGACAACGATACCTCGACGAAAATTATCCCACCTCCGTAGACGCTCCAGACGGAACAAAAGTCCCAATTCGTTATATTCGAAACACTGGAGTAAGTAGTGGTAATTCGCAAACTGCTGCTACCACTAGCTGCCGTCCAATGGCGACAGCGAAATTACAACAATTTTTCGGCGCTCATGAAACTTATCGAGTTGGTCCACCTAATGCGAGTAGGGTGCCGGTGACACTTTCACTAATTACTCCTGCTGGAAAGCCTTTGGCCGAAACAAGTGATTTGCCATTCTTTTGGAAGGAGGTGTATCCCTCGATTCGATCCGAAATGCGTGGTCGATATCCAAAACATCCATGGCCTGATGATCCTTTAGTGGCTGTTGCGACTCGGAAAACAAAAAAGCAACTATCGAAAGATGGTGATAGTGATAGCACGACAACAAATATTAACGTTGAAACGAAGAAATCGGGGGGAAAGAATAATAGAAGAAGTAGGAAGAAAAAATAACATGAAATTTAAAGAGATACGGTAAACAATTCTTTGATCTTTTCTGCGTATTTACTTAATGACTATCAAGTAATTCTCCGGCATAAGAAGCTAACAAGTCACTAACAAGTCACTAACAAGAAATAATGCCTGGTCCAGTGCACTCGCGATAAGGAAGAACGGAACGAATGGTCCTGTACGGCGGCGTACCGTCTCTCGCTTTACAGTATAACGTCGTCGTCGTTCCCACGGTACGAATGATCTCGGTACGGCGCGTAACGTCTCTCGCTTTGTAGTATTATCGCGTCGTCGTCGGCGTCGTCGTGTCACTTCCAAAACCCGTATTTATAGTATAAACATAGACTATGTTATAGAGATACGGGGTAGATTGTGGGGATGTGTGAATCTTTAACATTATTTGCTAGCAGTACCCATGACATACCAAATATATTGATTAATCATAGTAGCTTTCCATATAATGATTAGCATAATCCTGATGCCTCAGTAGATACCTTTCATAATACACCACTGTACAATGTAAAAGCAATCTGTCAAATTTGGAAAAATGTAATATTAATTTGATTATTCAGCTATAATAAATATAAAAGGATATAGTAGTTTTGGTTTTTTTTTGGTCTAATATTATATTAGTGTAAATGTTACATAAAGTCTATATTATAGAAAATAAGATCTTTAAAATTGGATTGGGACAGAGGAAGGATCGAATCTGTTTTCGGCTAAACCAAGATTGACAAAGATTTCTTTTCCGTTGACAAGTTCTTGTGCAATAATACCGGCAATTCCAAGCATAGCAAGACGTCCGTTTTGTAATTCCTTTGTGTGAAGTTCATAGAATTCAGCTTCGTCAGTTGGTGCTAATCCAAGTGGATCAAAACCAACATCACCAGTGAAATAATCTTCATTGAAGACACGACCGGATCCAAAAACATCACCAGGTGCAGTCCATCCAGTTAATGCACGATTTAATTCAAATCCACCAATCACAACTCCCAAGAGTTCAAAAAATTGAGGTGATACGGCACGGACTTCGTCAAGATGACGGATGGCAGGACCAATATCCTTGATGTTGGATTCGAATAGAGGATGGAATTCAATTGGTTCTTCGGTGACAAGCATACCAATTGCGGCAAGCATGGCAACACGTCCGTGTTGGAGTTCAGCTTCACGGTATTGTTTGATGGTTTCGAAGTCTTTTCCTTCGCAGAATCCTAATGGATCGAAGGCACCGACAGGGTCGAGGGATCCAGGTAATCCGTATGCGAATTTAGTCGAATCTGGAACGAAGACAGGTGCAAGTGCGTTAACAGCAGGCACGATGGCAATAAGGGCAGCGGTTGCGATGGAGAAGTTCATTTTATTTTGTTTGTAGTTTTGTTTGTATATGCGTTTGAATGGTTTGCAAATTTGATTTTATGTGAGAAGTACAAAGCAAAGAAATAACGAGCGAAGGATGAAAAAGACAATTTGACTTTCGGTAATGCTTTTGCTTTGTTTTTTACACAAGTGATGGATATCGTACGTGTTCTGAAATGCATAGTCATCAGACCAGCTACCGTTTTTACGATTGATTCATTTTGTCGCTATGTTATTGGATCTGGATCTTCTTGGAACACACAAACGGTACAGCAGGCTCACAGTCGCTGTTACAAGAAGAATGGATGCGACGTACGTTTTTTTTTCGTTTTTGCGTAAGATATAACTGAGCCAATGAATCGAAGGAATCGAATCACATTTAAGAATGCTTTTATATTTTTCGCTGACGAACATCTTTGACGTGTGTACGACGCGAGAAATGCCTCCGTCAAATTACGACGTCGTCCTAATTGAACCAATGGAATTGGGTCACATCATCTAGGGAATGCAATCCCATTTTTAAAAGAATCTGACGGAACATATTTGACGTGGATCGGAACTACTAGTACTGTATTTGGCTATTTTAGTTGTGGACACAACGTCATTCGAAGATTTAATGACTGGACATAGTTTTTTTCAGTTTTAAATGTTGTTGGCAACTAATGAGTGGCGACGACAGAGACAAATATAATTCGCGCGCGATTGAGGATGACGCATGGAACACATAAAAATTTAGGGTATCTGTTGCTTATCGATATGTGAAAGACCTACGTACCGGTACTGTAGAACTACTGTAGATGTACTAGTAAGTACCGGTTGTACTAGTACGTTGTTCGTTGTTCAGCAGCGGACAATTAACAATAACCAAAAGAAAATACTTACTGTCTCTGTACAGCTGATCGATGGTCAGTTTTTTATACACCCATGATAATTACTATCATGAAAGACGTACATTGTGAAGAAGAAAAAATGTAGGGTCTTGTGGGAAATTAGATTCTGTAAAATTGATAGATACTGAATTAGTCGCACTTCTTGGTGTTTTCCAAATCGCCAATCGTGCGTATTCATTCATACGTGATATGATATGTCGCCGGAATGGCGGATGGTGTCAAAACAAACATACAAAAACTGCTCGGGCACCATTTTTCATACCACAGGACTTCACTGAAAAACGAACAAGACCAGCATGTGTAAATGATTGAGTCACCTAAGTACCGTATGAGCCGGTGAAAGAGAGATAGAGACAGGTGAGACAGAGATAGATAGATAGATAGAGATAGAGAGGAGAAATGAATGTTGTTATGAGCGTGTATGAGTGAATGTTTCCATGAACGTACTGCATGGGACGAGGCGAGTTCGAAGATGATGTACCGTCTCAGTCGAAAAATAGTATTGGCTAAGTGCACTCATGCATAATGGTGATGCTGCTTTATAGTTGGTACTTATGACGAAGAGTAGATCTAGATAGATGCATGAAAAATAGAATTTTGACTAATCGTAAATGTTTGTATGTAATGTACAGGAGAAATCTTATGCAGTGCTTTTGACTGTAGCGGTAAAAATGATGTAATTGTGTGGGTCTGTCAAAAAGAAAAATCAAAGTGGCTATGATGCCGTCGATGACTTCGTTTGTTCCGCTGCCTACCATTAGTAGTAGTATATTCCATTTGACTATCCTTCTCGCTCTCACTCTCGATCTCGTTCTCGTCCTCGTCAAAGCTGATGCTGATGCTGTCGTCAAGAACGATCATCTTTGTTGGAGATAAAGCAGGTTGCGTCATTATTCTGGTGGAATTGGTGGGCGAATCCATCATCTCCATGGTCATCGTTTTTTCTCTCTGTGGTTCCTCAATTGTTGAAAGCTTATCATATGTTGCTTCTTCTTTGAGTGTAATATCCATCGACGAATCCTGTACTTGTCTTTCATCGTTTATGTTCCATACCTTGATTAGATCATTTCCATATATCATTTCTTCTGGTATGAACAATTGGGAACTATAGCCTTGTATCCTTCTTAGCTCTACCGCAGCTGTATTTGACTTTGCGGTTACGTCGACCACAATAACGCTCGACGATGATGAAGCGTCACCCCCCGTGGGAACGATAGAGATGCTTTCGATGGTATTGCTTGGTCTGTAGCTGAGAATATCATTGTTTTCGTTTGTTATTGTGTTTGTCATCATTGTGTGGGAATCGAATGTGTTTCTCCTAATTATTTGTAGTGAGTGTTTATTTTGATCGATAATCAGTTTTTATGTCTAGGGTTGTCTCAAGAACAGACAGAACAATCATGAAGAAGGCAGAGAAAATGTTTTCTTCGACAAATTCGCGGAGTGGGCTGCAGCTTGCTTGGCAAGTTTGTATTTTGCTGGACACGAACGGAAATAGTACGAACAACACAGCCAAAAAACTGTTGTAATTATAATTTATTTAAGAAAATAAATCGAATTGCGTAAAATGGCTTAAATACTATATTTTGACTTCAACAATTTTTCTAGACGCCATGTCGCTTTCGCGCTGATGTAAACGTGAAAGATAGTCTGTTTACCTGTTAGATTTTAGCAGTCCTCACTTCACACTTCACTTCTAAAGATCCGCATGCATATAACAATGTGGGACCACCACAGTATGCCATGATATCAAGGAAATCTTGGAAGACTGCATAGCAGTAAAAGGAAGAGTTGACAAATAATAGTCCATTCTTGCCATGCCTACTTCTAGACTACTTGTATAGGATAGATAGATAGGACTTGGTATTGCAATAGAATGTAATTGTGAGTTATTAGTGTTGTAATGCTTATTGGGCACGAGCCGTTACTCCTAACTACTTTAATCATGAGTTCCTACTCATGGCTAAGCATTGAATCAGTTTCAGTGCACGGCAATTCTGACTAATGTCTATGATAGTGCTAGTAGTGTAGTATTCCGAAATTGTGCTTTCAGATGAGTAAGCAAGTAGTAATTAGTATGTTGTCCTCAACCTACCACTACGTTTGATGACTTAACAGATGAGATATTAAGCGTGATAGGGATATGATAATCAACAAGCACGCAAGTTTCTGCCAACTATAGATATAGAATAAAACAACAATGGACTGAAGATAGATATATTATTTTTGTGACGGATTGATGGCACAAAAATAATTAACTGTAGTAAACGTAGATGAACAGTAATGGTGGGCCAACTGATGACTTACTAACTTTCTAAGGTGCTCTCATACAGATAGATCAATAGGATACAAGGATGCAACTTTGGTATAGTGGATTAGAGCAGGCAGCAGTAGTGTGAAGTGCGCAGTCCGGGTGGGACAAAGATTGATAAAAATAGGACATATTATAGTATTAGTTTTTATTCTCTTCTTGGCGTTCTTGCATACTGGCCAAATCAAATGGTATTGCAGGAGGTACTTGGTGCTGCACTTCCAGTAGAACATACAGTTCAGAGTAACCGCTCACATTCTTCCAATAATAAATAGATAAATGTGTTAACATGGCAACTATCCATTCATAATAAATGTGTAGCATCCTTGCCATGGTGGATACCATACAATTACAGGAGCTATAGAACACAATGTGTTGAATGATATACTCAGCTGCACTGTACTAGTGATAAAAAATATCATCATACAACAAGCCTAGGTAGCACCTTGAGGCCTACATAACGCCTCAGAATTGGACTAAAGGAGACAGATTCCATGTCAAGAAGTTGCTGGGAATGTGTGCAATTTGTTTGCTCACTATGGCATTGACATGTTCAGAATTAAATGAACCGCTAACTTAACTCCAATTGTCATGCTTTTAGATGAGAGTTCTCCAGGGCACACCAATAATTTAAGAGAAAATAAAATATTTACACAATATTTTTACTACAATTTGCATCTCGGTTGCTGCGGGTACCTTAATAAGCATTGAAATTATCTATGATATCTTCTTAGCCAAATAGGGGCATCATGGGTTGTTATAAAATGCCGGTTGGTTTGTATTCAAATCCTGCATCATACATTGCTCCTTTGGTTCTCACAGTATACATACCTACCTATTTCCACCCAAGATGTGTTTGAGAGTTTTGAGCTGCAATATTTCCAGTATGGAAAGCTATAATTAAGACACCTAACAATCAGGCAATGGAGTGTCTATCTTGTACATGGAAATCGGATGCCTTTTCCACTCAAGAAATAGCAGTATGATCTGCACTCTAATCCTGAAAGCTGGACACGGATCACCCCAGGATGATTAAAATAAATGTACCCAGCATAAAAATAGACTATCTAAACCATATATCATATCTAGAAGTCATCCCTAACATAAATTCTAATATTGGTTTATGAAATCACAACAAGCAAAAGCTGTGACACACAGTTGATAATAATTAGAATAAGTATGCTTATTCATCTATTGATATCCAATGTGCTTGAAAACAATATAGACTACTGGATGATGAACTCTTAATTAATAGATCTATAACACAGCAACTAACCATCATTCGAACACAGTCAAAGCTAATACGACGATGATTCAAGAATACAAAATAAAATGAGTATAATTAATTCAGTATTGATTTTTTGAAATATCGAGTAGCTTTATTTTATATTCAAAATGAGATAATACTCAAATTTTGCTTTATTTTTATCGATACTATTATTATGCGTAGCTATCGACATATTATGATGACGACATGGAAACCAATATTCATTATTTTCTATTGTGATAATAAAAATAATGTTTTCGCAAAATATATATATATTCACAACCGATCCCATTATTATTTATTTATTTATTTTAGCGTAATACAAGTTCTCCTCTTTTCTTTTACTGTTTATTAATTCTATGCATGTAAACCTTGTGAATAAATCCAACCAACATTACTTGGTGCCTGTCCTGGTCCAAGTTTTTCAACTGAACATTGTACACCAATAAAGTATAATAATGTACTATCTGATCCACGTAAGGGTGCTAGAAAAAATTGATTTGCAAATGATGTACCATCCTTACGATAATTTAATAAATTAACAGATGCTTCTGTTTCTTCTTTCACCGCTTGTCGAATGGTATCAATGTCTTCCTTTTTGGTATCCGGGCCTTGTAAGAAACGACAATTCCGTCCTTCAATTTCTTGACAATCGTATCCAGTAAAATTACAAAATCCATCACTCGCAAATATGATTGGACAATCTTTTTGATCCGGATCACAAATGCAAAACGATACAGCCTCATGTCCCACACTATTAATCATATCCATTATTGTCATATCACGTTCACTTAATGGCTTTTCTGGTATAAAAACACGACAGGATATTGGTGTTGGTTTTGGATATTCCATGGCAGTTATGAATGGATCAACTGCACTTAGTAAAGTTTCTAATATCTTTTGTAGTACGTCCATATTTGATAATAGATGCAGTACAGTAGTACTACTTGTATTTCACGACTTTGTGATGAATCTTGTGATGATATTTTAATGAACGATTTTCGGTAATACTGCCCTGTATTTCGAGAATTTGAATGAAGAGAGCGATTGATCGAATGAGTGTGTGTGTGTCTCTCTCTCTCTCTCTCTCTAGTGGCGCCCTTTAGTATTCAGGTTCTTATATTATATGGTAGAAGCCGCCGAAGAGGTTGCACTTTAGTGGTGCAGTGTCCTGTATATATTCTTCCGTCGTTTGTCTTGTATTTATTCCGAACTAACCCTGTTGTGTTGTGAGATTTCTTTTCTATTGCATTGGTGGAAAGGTATTTTTTGATTTTGTACGCACGGTATGCACGTTGAAGGAAGATCAATAGTAAATCCACTCTATTATTGATGTGATTGGACACACTAAATCTGTGATGGGTGCGGAAGAAGCGGTTGACGTCAGTCACACAACGCGAAAAAGGTTTGATGACATATTTGTTTTTAAACGAAAAAATTCAAGAAAGAATTTCCCGTATGTTCACAAAAATCGACATGTAAAAAATTATTAAGGAGCGCGAGAAGGAAACAATTCGCAAAAATGCATCAAAGCATCAAAGATCAAAGTACGAGTAGGCGATTAGTTACAAGCTGAAAGTCATCACTCATGTGATATCGGACGTACTACTATCTACTATCTACTATCTACTATCTACTATCTACTATCTACTATCTGCACCTTTAAAAGAATCGATAAATGATATACCGAAATGATAATGATCGGAGTAGCAATAACTGAAGAAGGGGAAGACGGAGGAACATCATCGTCAATACAACTAAATAATAATGATAATGACACAAAAGATGCTGCAATAGAAGCAATTAATCATGATTCTACTGAAGCGGAAGTAGCTGTTGCAGGAACGAATATTATTGTACTTTGGTTATTCTTATTATGTATAGCTACATTACTATATCAATTTTATTACTACAAAAGAAATAATAATAATACATCATCATCATTGTCGTCGAAAAAAACAAAAAAAACACAATCATCGGATACAACACCAGAGGTAGAAATGAGAGAACTTGATGCCTATACAGACTGGTAGTTGGTAGTAGTGACGTAATTCTATTAAAAATCATTACTGTTGTAGTCGTTGGGAATTGGGATTTTCTTGAGATGTTATTATTGCTATTTCGGCAGTATTACTAATTCTAATATATTGGAGAGAATGAATGAATGAACGAACGAACGAACGAACGAACGAATAAATGAATGAATGAATCGACTGGGCATGGTGTTTTTTTTTTAAAAGCAGATTGCTAGTTGATTGATTCGTCTACGGTACCGCCGTAAACAGCATGCGATTATCGAGAGGGGATATTTCAAGGAAAGGGATTCTCACGAAATAATAATGCATACAAGTAAGTATGCTAATGCATCCATGATATACTATTGCTACTTATTGCAGAATACAGTATGTAGATAGGCGACATAATATGGTACCATGCGAAGTGTAGTAGACGAATAAGGAAGTTGTACAGAAAAAGAAGCCGATCATTCGTCGTCGGTAAAGATTCTTGGACTGAGACGCAGATATTCACTATACTTACTTGTACAACTAAGGATATAAATATTATAAATATCTAAAGATTATTAGAGGATGTTGACTTGCCTCACCTTACTCAAAACGACTTGATTGAAATTGTTAATGGTGCTGAAATCCAATCCAATCGACCTTGAACTGTACGTCCAATATTGTCTTTGCTTGATACATAGTTTGCATCAGTTCTTTGTTGTACAATATGACTTTGAATCTTTGAATTTTCCGGCCAAACTTTTCCATTTGTTGGTGTATTCTTCCAATTCTGATCAACTTTTGCCAGTGCATAAACTGCTAATTCATCACCCTTTTTAAATGGTGTTAGATCCACAAATGTTGAAAATTTGGTACTTCTGATGAAGTAGGATCAGTCCATCTTGTACCACCACTTTGTATTTCAGTTATATAAAGAAGCTGTTGATTATCAGTTGTCGCTGTCGATGTAGCTATTTCAATTGCTGCATTAATATCCGATTGATTCAATTGATTTACAGATCCAAAAGAATCTGGAAAGTCATTATAATTCCCATATATTAGATATGTTTCATCAACATTAATACTACCACCAACACTCCATTTAACTTTTCTGTTTAGTTTTGGTCTGTTTTTACTAACTTACGTCTCTTTTGCCATCTTCTCTTCTTAAAATCAGCATCTATTTTTCTTAATTTTTTGAGAGGTCTAATTTCAGAATTAAAAGTCTTCTTTTGAAATTTGATTATCTCAACGTATGGTTCAACCATATCAATTGCCATTAATGCTGTACGGATATGTTTAGCTGCATATCCATTATTTGTACTATTATCAAATGCAAATGGTGCATTAAATAAATCAACATTTGTACCAAGTTCTGATGATGGTGGATCTTTGGTTTGGATATTTCAACTAATATATTAAATGTTCTTAATGTTGCATCATCGTATTGTGTTTTTTCTGCTGGATATCCGTCATAAGTAGATGGTGTACATTGTTCTACTTGTAATTGGTTTTCCCATGATCCAGTATATGCATAATCTTCAAAACTACCATTGACCCCATATAATATATCTTTAATAACACCTGTTTCATAAAATCTACCATTAGGACTGGTATTCAATTCACCACTAGAATATAATTCACCAGCATATAGAGATATCTTATCAGTTAGTATACGTTGTGCAACATCATCAGGACTGACTCTATTGCTAGGTACACCAATTGCACCCCATGAAAATCCAATAAGATCAATCCCACCATGATATGACATTGACATTTGGAATAAATTATCTAAAATAGTTCATTTATTGTTCGTGCTGTTATTGATTTCATACATTGCGACGAATCTTTAGCATTGTATGGAAAATCACGATTCGGATCAAAACCATTCGTACTTTGACCATTTGGTTAATATAATTTTCAAATCTTTGATTTAAGTAATATCCACTAGAATTGGGATTTGGTACAATAACTATTCTTCGTGTTGTAACTAATCGAGCTAACCAGCTGACTGTTTCTTTATCAAGATACTTTTTTAAGGCAGCACAATAATCAATACCATCAACAGTCAATTTAGCCTGACATGATGCAGATTCACCATAACTTTGCAACATTCATCAATGCAACAGCTAGAACGATGTTATGTAACGAGAAGGGGGAAATGTGAGTGCGATGGAACGATACAATACGAGACGATATACTCATACGAGGTACATAGCCGATTGTATTGTATGTGATATTGCTACAACTTACGTCCAACTCTTTCATTACCATGAAGCGCACCACTTAAAAAAACATCAGGACGTTGTTGTAATGCAATTTGACCACTTTTATGTGAATATATTATTGGATCAGATATAATCAAAAAATGATTGTAACAACCAGTATTTTGATCTTCTTGGGACAGAGGACAAGTTGTTGGCAGTTCGTATCGATTTTGCGATGTATCATACGTAACAAATTGTGGATATCGTGTTGCAAGTGACTGCATCTCTCCAACAATTTCATCGAGTGATAATTGACGGTATGATTCAAAGAAATCATCGCCCTCACTAGCAACGCATGGTAACTGCAACAATAGTAGTAACAGCGTGACGAAGCTTACAAAAGTAGAAGTAGTCATGATGTGCTCGGTCGTACCGTACTCAACATACATATAGATGATAACGATGATGGCAGCGGCAATGACAATGACAATGACAACAACGATGTTAGTCAGTCTTCGGTTTCCGGTAGCTAGCTTACACGCTGGGTCCTATCGAACAATAAGAATTCGTAACACAAAACACAAGTTGCGTCGTATATTTTCGTGTATTAAAAAAAAGGTATTGAAGGTCATTTTACCCATATATAAAAATATATAAGCCTTGAAAATCAATCATTCACGGTTGAGGACTTCAAACTCCAAAAAAGTGAACCAAATAATTAGTGAAAATACCGTCTCTTCGTAAACAATGCTAACAGTAAGAAGTTACAGACTCCTGTACAAGTATCCACTCTTGTAATTGTCGGACCTGTTGAATATCTATCTACTTCATCACAAAGATTGATAAATGATAGAATGATAATGATCGCAGTAGCAATTGAAGAAAAGGAAGTAGTATAAAAGTACGTACGGCAATACTTAATAAAAGGAATTTTATTGTGTGCGTGCGTGAAAGGAATGATATACCTACGACACTTCGACTATTGTATAAACCAGTAGATCATGATAATAGTTATAACAATACGCAAGCCCTATCTCTCTCTCTCTATCAAGTATGCATACATATGTACTATTTGTGCTTAATTAAAAATTCGTCAAGAACACATCTTCAAAATAAAATATCGATGTTGGAACTATTCTTTTTCGTTTTGTTAATTCTTTTTCTGTTTCCTCTTATTCTTTCCTCGTGGACCACCACTATCATTATTCTCGTTTTGCTTTTGTGCAATCGTCGCTTTTGTTACTGATTTTGCGGTCGTTGTTGTTGTTGTTTTCTCTGCTTCTTGCTCGGATTCTATTTTTTGGTCATCACCGTTATAGTGAGCTGGTGATGATGACGGTGGTGAATGTTCTTCGTGTCCGCTGTGTGCAGCGATATGATGTAAAATTTCTTCTATTTCCTTTCCCAGAAAATATGCAAGCGTTGTACGGACACCACCAATTAAAGTCATTTTATATAATTCATCCATTTCATATGCATGACTTGGTTTTAATAATGTTTCAAGTACATCTGCAGCAACTAATAATAAAAGTGAAAATCCAATCATTCTTGCTAATTCTAATTTGATACGATCTAATGTTAACATTGATCGTTGTTTTTGTGTAGTAGCAAATACGATATAGAATGAATATCCTGTCATGTATTGGACTAACAAAAGAAAGAAATTAACGAATGAAATTGCAACCCCAAATATCAAAACAATACTCCCAAAATAATTCATATATTGTAGCGCTTGTTCGAATATCTCCTCTTGCAGTCCTCCATCATGCTGGCCATGGTCTTGGACGTCATTCTCTTCCAACACGTCTTCCATAATAAGTTGTGATTGATGAGTGATGATTTCACAGCACAAGCACGTTTGTGTCGGATAGCTAGCTATGAAGTGACTTAGATTGTTTCTACAACAGTATGCCATACAATGTGTAACGCAGACCTTCGAAGTGGTGACGACAAACAAACAAACAAACAAAGCATAAAGAAGTGTTCTGTTTTTCGATCTTACGTTTGCGTTTTTTATTGACACGAAAGATACGTCAATGTGATTGATTATTAGATCCATTCGTGACTGATGATTAGTTCGGGATTGAATGAATCAATAATGACGCACGCGCTATAATGAGGAATAAATATTAGACGATAAAAGCGCGTTGAACCCTAAAAATCTACCCACAAAATGCGAAATGTAATATTTCCAGGCGATACTGTAGCGCGTGCGAATCAAGCGGTTGCACGGAGGAAGTATCTAGAGATCTTGAGATCTTATGTGGTGACACAAGGAAAAAAATAATGCACAGTCACAATGGCCCAAACAGCGAAAAACGACAAGACGAACGCGTCGGACAGTACTATCAAAGACCCGCTCTCGCTGAAGAATCATCTAGAAAATGAGGAAGGCTTCAAGAAGCTTTCCTACTGGAACCAGATGGATGCCATGGTGGCTCACCAAGCGTGCCCCGAACCGCTGACCGCCATCACATTTGTGCTGGGAGGGATCACATCTTTTTTCAACGGTTCCATCCTCTACCTGATCATTACGCACGGCCAAGTTTTAGACGGTGCTGGCGGCGTCGACGATTCACCGGACTACCACGAGGTGTTGTGCAAGACGGCGATTGCCTGGTGCTCCCTAGCTGCATTTCTGGGCATTGATGGCATGTACGCGAATCCCATCATCGGATACACTCCCATCTTTCGAAGCTGGCAAGTTGGCACAATCAAAGAACCCTTTTTCTGCGGAAGGGCTGGAGCATGGAGCAGCTTTCTTCCAAAATTAAACTTTCGCCGGAATGTATTTGACGGTCCTCTTCTCTCGTTGGCCTACACTCTCTCTCGTTTGTGGGTTGCCTGTTCTCCGGTCCCGTCGCCGGCGGCAGCATGGTTTTACTTTCTCTCGACGATTTCCTTATTCGTTTTCAACTACTCTGCCTACATTGGTGCGAGCGGAATGTACCACGGTCCTTTTAGCGCGTTTATTTTTCTCAAATATACGAATACTTCGAGTGCCCTGGCGCTCCTCCAACTCACGCTTGTCCTGCTCTATATTGGATGCGGACTCGGAAAGATGGGACCGTGGTTTGTGCAAGTTTTTAGCCAAGAGTGGACGCTGCCTCTATGGGCAAAATTCGTGGACCTTAAGCCGTTCCTGTACAAAGACATGCCAAAAGATAACACGGCCACTACCCTTGCCAAAATAGCCGCATATGGCGCTGCCTCCACAGAATGGCTCGCTGGGGTTATGTTGTGCTTTCCCAGTAGTATTGTTGTTGGTACCTTCTTAGAGTCCTATGCCTATGAGGGCAATGGCGACACTTCGTGTTCATTACCAGTTGCAGCAGGCATATCTACGATCGTATTGATGCACATGTACATCATCCTTCACCTTCCTATTGTCGACGTTTGGATTTTGAATCTCCTGCCTGCATACCTGGTTTACTATGCCTTTTATCTTGCACCCACTACCGAGTCTGGATTTGATTACGTTGGTTTCACAGATCTCCCTACCTTGTGGCAGTACGTATGCTACGCATTTGTACTCTTCGTATTGTACGGGCAAATCAATTCCGACAAGGTCAGCTACACACTTTGCTACAGGTTTTGGGCCGGCAACTGGCCGCATTCCTATTTCTTCATCAGTAAATCTGGAATCGCAAAGATTAAAAAAAATCTCGCCAAACAGTGGGAAGCAGAGGAGCCCGGAGTTTTATCAATATTTGGCGCCGATAAGTGGCGTTCACAGATACTTTCCTACATGATTCTTGGAACGTACTTTTCCAGCAATTTAAATCACCGTGCTCTGACAAAGATTATTCACAAGGTCACGAACGGCAGAAGCCTCACGGAATACCACGACGAAGGGAACCGCTTTTTTGTGGGATGGATTTTTGTACAGTGGCTCATGGGTCTAGCCGGAAATTGTTCCATTCGTGCGTTTCACGCCCTGGCAGTGCTGCAGGAGCTGTGCGAATTTGAGGCCGGCGAATGTCAGCTGATCAATGTTAACAGCTTTGGTTCCCACCAGGCGCTTGATATTTCGGGCACGAGCACGACCGAGTGGATTATTATGGATGCCAAAGACGGTGTTGTCGAGAAAGGCAACACTTCGATCAACGAATGTCTGTCGTACACCTGCCCATCGGCTTGCAAGGAAAAAAACGATTAGAGCGGGCGGAAGTGACAGCTAACGAAGCTTTCAATACGTATGTTGTATTATTATATTAGAATATTATTATGAAGAATGAATGATTCTAAATTCTATCACTTTTATAAGTTATGTTCTTATATTTTGATGCAACAATAGAAAATATCGGTTTCGGTCTTCGAAAAAAGTCCAAAGATCCTTTGTGATTGGCACCACCGGGCCTTCCGAAAGCCTTACTAGTATCGACTTCAATATAACCACATGTTAAAGGTTTAATCCCAGGAAGATAATCACAATGTGTATTATCTTCCCATTTATCATCGACCTTGAAATCAGTAATATGCCATAGAACAATACCACTAATATTAGAATTTGATATTGCAACATCGACATTTTCAGATATAATTTTAGATTGATATTCAAGTGTCCACATTACAGCGGTATCATTTTGTTTCCATTCGTATATTCCACCTGCACCAGCTTCAGATATTATGAACGGTTTACCAATAGCAGATGGGATACTACCAGATTGAAGATCGTTAGCAATGCGATTCCAAAAAGTTTCAGGATTTTCAGTTGCGTACCAACCTGGATATCCATTATGTGAAATCACTGTTGCTGCTCGGTAACAACGATCATGAGGAGGGAATATGTTCGATGCGTACGTGATGAACCGAGTTGTATCACGGGATAGAATAGCATCAGAACTAGCCTGGTATCCGTTGCATGCTTCTTCTTTGTGACTCGGTCCTTCATTGAAGAAACCCCAAAAAGCAATGGAAGCATGGTTAAGTGCATTGTCAACCATTTCATTTATTTGTTGTTCTTGTTGTTCCAAAAAGTAATCATCCTGAAGGTTCTGAAGACTCACTCCTGGTCCTAATGTTTCAGACCACATAACAATACCGTGTTCGTCTAACAAATCCAACCATTTAGGATTTTGAGGATAATGCGCACCACGTACAAAATTAGAATGCCCGAGTTCTTCTAATATACGAATATCATCGTCAAGTTGCTCATTCGTGGGAGATGCTCCCGTGTAGGGAAATTGGGTATGATGATTCCATCCTACTAATTTCAAAACTTTACCATTCAGTCGTATCCGACTGCTGCTGCTGCTGCTACTGCTGCTGCTGCTATTGTTGTTGTTGTTTGTCATCGTCGTGGAGTTTGAATGATAATTCCCCACATCCCAATATCGGAGCCCGAATCGTTCTGTAACTATCGCACCATTTAGATTGACTGAAATATTATGTAGTTGTGGGTTTGTTGTGGACCAAACTCGGGGTTCTGGTACATAAAAAACTCCTAAGTCGACCAACCTTTGTTGTTTTTGTTGGTGTTGCTGCTGCCGGTGTTGTGTAGTAGTAGTAGTAGTAGTATTTCTTAAAGTCCGCATTCCGACCTTCGGTGCTATCAAATAATCATCATCGTCGAAAAACAACAACACGTTCGATGAGGTATTACCATCAAAGTAAAGCGAGATTTGATTGTTCTGTATTAACTCTTTCAACAGTTGATCGTCATCATCTGGTAAGTGGTATGTATTGGTATTATTGGTACTAGTCCTAATATTATCATTATTACTACTACTATCTTCTTCTTTTTCTTCTCCAACCCACAGTTGCAATGTCAATTTCACGGTCCGTAAATCCTTCTGAGGGAAGATATAAAGTCTCCATGGCCATAACGACGACAACAGATTGTTGTTTTTACGATTAGTAAAGATCTCGCTGGCAATAGTAGTAGTACGGTGTTCTTCTTCTTCTACGATATGGTTGTTACTATCAAAATCATGACCATCATCATTGCTACTAAAACTTGCTTCTTTTTGAATCGATACATCGTCATTGTCATTGTCATCATCGAAATCATCAGAACCAAACACATCGACAACAGAAGACGACGAAGAGGAGGTTGGACGTGAAAGTTCGCGTTCGCATTCGTGCCATTCCACAGATCTTAAAATACTACCATAATGCCAAAAATCACCACCAGTATGTAATGGAGCAGTAGTATAATTAAATCGATTATCGACCAGTACAAATAATTCATGCTGGACAATAACAGCAGTAGTACTTATAGGGACGATATACTGGGATACGGTTCTGTTCGTTGTTGCGGTTGCAGTCGCTGTTAAATTTTTCTTATTCTTCTTCTTCTTTGTTTGTCGCTGTTGTTGCTGTTGCTGTTGCTGCTGCTGTTGCCGTTGCTGTTGCTGTTGCTGTCGTCCTTGTTTCAATACAGTAGATGGCACGTCTAACCACCATGAAACATACCCACCAGCAGTATGATCACCAATTTCAATTCCATTGAACCATACTCGACAATAAAAGGAACATGCTTGGAATTGGATACGAGCAGATCCTCCTCCAGTTCCTCCTCCTCCTCCTCCTCCTCCTCCTTTTGTAGTCGTTGTTGCTGTTGCTGTTGCTGTTGTTTCAAATTGGGTACGAAAAAATGATACACCACGATAACCGATATAACCAGGAAGAGAACCATGATCTGGATCATTCATAACTTCAATCGTTGATGGGATTGGTACTGGTTCTTTGGTAATAATTTTTGATATATCAATATTCGGATCCATGGAATCAAACCTTCTTCTTGTATTACTTCTGGAGGCTATATTATTGTTATTGGTATTGTTCGCCTTTTCCTTTTCCTCGTCATCCTCCTTTATTGCTAAAATACTTGCATTCCAGATCCCATCTAATAGAAATACTCGACGACGACCAGAATACTTGGGCCAATAACCAGGTACACGTTGTAGTGGCTGGTGCTGGTGCTGGTGCTGCTGACTATCATGATCTGTGATTATTATCCCATGAGTAATGACGACGACAATATGTAGTAGTAGTAGATGAATTACTAGCACCATGGTAACTTGTAACTTTTACAGTCAATAAAACATAAAAAACAAAACAAGTAAAAGTCTTTAAATGATGTTTGATTGATTGATGATTTTTTGATTGATTCATGATTGAACAATCATTCATTCCCGTTCGACCTTCAGTCCCACATGGAGTCGAGTCACACGTTAAAAGTATCATTTGAATTCAGATTGAAACGAAAGAGAAAAAACAAAGAAAAGAGCTGTTGGACGAAACGACGAAACAGGACCGCCGACAAATAAGAAATAATTCACTCATCAAAACTCGAAAGAAGCAAACCTGTCACTTTATTTTTTTTCGAATGCCAACGTCAATCTCAACCCAGATCTACTATAGTAAGTGTTGTCATAGGCTTTCAATTTATTCACGTCTTCATTGTTGTTCCTTGTGCTCTATCGAGGTCCTCTCATTTTTTGTTCTTCTCAACACTATAACAACCACAATTGACTACTGTACGTTCCCAAAACACGGGATAACAGTTCATTCGCAACAACAACGACAATTAGAGGCAATAACATCATGTCCGACGAAAAACGAAAACTTGTTGATAGCGCATCCATTGGTAGCCCACCGAAAAAGGTATCGGAAAGTATTGAAACCATCCAGCTGGTAATTCATAATTTTAAAGATCGAACAGAAAAACGTGGCGAGTTTATTCCATCTCCAGTTTTAAAAGCTCATGGGTACGATTGGACAATTTTAATTTATCCGAAAGAAAGTCTAGCGTCTTCATCTGAGACCGTATATGTATCATGTATGCTGGAATATGTTGGAGACCAGAAACATGAACCAGTCGCACGAGTCGCAATTGTCCGCAAAGGTACTTGGACTGCCTGGAGCGAGGTGATGAGATTTGATGGAGAAACTGGCATGGAAGGTAAGGACTATGCAACGCGAGATGATATAGTTGCAAATGGACTGGAGGAAAATGGATCTCTAGAAATTCAATTCGATATTCAGATCGCATCGGAAAGCAAATTAGTTTGGTATCCGAAGGAGTTACAACAACAGGAGATTTTGACAGAACTCTACCACGAAGCTTCCGAAACGGCAGACGTTGTTTTCAATATTGGAGGTATGGAGTACCACGCTCATAAAAGTATTCTTTCTCGCAGAGCAAAGACTTTATTTCAACTGAGTAAGGACTACAACAATGATGATGACGATCGCGAAGTTGTTATTCCAATTTCTGATATGAGAGGAGAAATATTTCAAAAACTATTGGAATTTGTTTATACTGTGAAAACACCCGAGGTTGAAGATGTGACTGCTGCTATAGAAATCCTTCTTGCAGCCAATCGGTTTGATTGTATTCAACTTAAATTGTACATCGAATCGGTCATAGTGGACAAATTCTTAACCCCAACCATTGCTGCCAAAATATTGATTCTTGGTGATTCCTATTCATGTGCACTCTTAAAAGAGACAGCAATGAATTTGTGTGCTTCCGATATAAGTGCTGCTAAAGAATCTGAAGGATGGTCCGACCTTAAGGAGTCGAACCGTCTCCTTTATGAATTACTTGAATTCATGTCGTACAAAAATGGTCATTATGCAACCACCACCGCCACCACCACGGTCGATAATTTGGATGTAACGTCCCTTCGTGAACAACTTCAAGAGTCGAAGCTTGAAGTCGATGGTAGTCGTTCCATGCTTGTAGAACGCTTGAAGAAACACCGACACAAACAAAAATTAGTGCACCCTTATCCTATATCTGACTGAATGTTCGGAGTGCCAAAAACACTTGATCGATCGATCGATGCATGTGGTCTATATCCTACCGAAGAGACAACATATGAATACTAACTAACCTAATGGAGCAAGAAGAAAGAGAGACAACGAACGAACGTGTGTGTGTATGAATTAATGCTAGTATCCGATGATTGATTACTATTATGGCAATCGCAACGAATCGAGTGGGGGTGGGCGGCGGGCACAGCAGCGGCAGCATCGACAAAAGAGGGACAATATAATATAATATTAGTAGTGTTCAATGCATTAGAATTCTATAAAAAGTTACTGTTACAAATACGAAGGTATTCTCGGATACTTACAGTTACTTTATTTTTTCTATTATTTCTTTTTTTATGACGCGGTTAAGAAGATTAAACGATCTTCAAATCGAAGGATAATATCATTGTCATCGTTGCCATTATTGACATCGTTGTCATTGCCATTAATAGTTTTAGCTTTAGCAGCTTTAGCTTTAGCCGTAATTTCATTACATGCATCTTCTAATTCTAAATCAGTAAAATTTGAAAATGTCGACCAAAATCTGGATTGGATCATTTCGATCCATCGATTTAATGTAATACTACATGGATAAAATTCGACATTCCATTTGATATTGGTATATCCTGCATCTATCAAGTCTTGTTGAATATCGTCAATCGATGGTTGATTTTGTTTCCATACCTCTTTTGCATCGGACCATAATGGATAATCAATCTCAATTTGTGGACGTGTGATAATTAATATTGACGGATGTGTTGATGTTGTAGATTTTAATTTTGATCGTTGTTGTATTCGTAATTCATCTTTCATACCACGAAAAATTCCAACACGATCCTTTTTTTGAAAATGATGTATCACTTCTTTTAATAGTATTTGATCATATCCATCATATTTATGATTAATAATAGTTGTCCTCCAATCTAATATATCATCGGATGATTGAGAAATTAAAAAGTCTTCCGCTGGTGCCTTAATAAATGATACAATATCACTATTACTGTTATCAATATCACTATCATTATCAATATCATTATCAGTATTATTGTTATTATCTCCAATCAAAAATGGATCTATCACAACAATTCTTGAATTATCATTTGGATGTATTAATTCTTTTGCAAAATTTCCAGTTCCACCACCAATATCTAAAATGCATCGTTTTCTACTAAGAATTTGATCTTGATCTGGAGATTTTTCTTCTAGTGTTTGTATCTGTATCTGTATTTGTATCTGTAATCGATTACGACAAAGAGTAATTAAATGTTCCATATATTCACCAGGTTCATAAAAATAAGCATCTTCATAGGATTCATCCTTGGAATGATTTTCATAATGGGATGATGTTACTTCTTCTTTTTTGTCGTCCTTGTTGTTGTCAATTATTCCAGCTTCAGTAGTAGATACCATCCTATATCGGTGTTGTTGTTGCTGCTGCTGTTGCAGTTTTGAATTGAGTTTTATTTGTTGTTGTTGTGGTGATGATGATGATGGTACCACGTGTAGCAGTCGTCGTCGTTCTCGTTGTTGTGCTCCGAAATTATTATTATTATTGATAAACAGTCCCGATATTATTACTTGTTTGGCGTGTCGTCGTGGTGCTCCTCCTCGTGACAATAATGGTAATAATGACGATAACGACAATGATGGCGATAACAACAAAGAAGAAGATAAAAGACGCTGCATCGAAAGAAGAAAAGGAAAAGAAAGAATATTGTCGTTGTGTTACCCAGTACTGCTATGTATTAAGTCTAGTAACAATATCACAATAATACCAATACCAATCTATCTTCTCCTCTACAGTATTCCTTCTTCCTCGTCTCACTGTTCCTCTCTTTCAAGATGTGCGTCAGATAAAGCTTTCGTTTGTTTTTAAATTTTGCAAAAGGTATTCAATATCGGCGGCATGAAGCTCTGGGCCAGTTGTCGTCCGTCCGTCTGAAATAGACATGACTTAGTCCTTACAACAAGAAAGATTTTTTTTAAATAAAAATTAAAGTACAAAATTCTTTAAGAAAACAGATTTCGGTCCGATACTTTATATGAAGACTATATGAACCATGGGAAAGTAAATATGCTACAGTTGATGAAGAGCCAACGGGAATCACAGGCACCACATTTTTAATCTACCATCTGAGGCTAGCATGCAAGCAGTGTCCGATTGTTAAAGGTACTGTGCTACTGCAATGGTTTATATCAAGATTGAATGAAAATGTCTAGATAGAATAGTATGTACGGACGAACGAAATACAGTAGAAAATAGTTTGAACGGTAAAAGTCCTTCTCAAATAGAGTGATAATATAACAGTCCATAAAAAAATGAATTATTACATATTGTTATTTTATTACAGCACATTATCTATCATCACCGAATCAATGATTTGAAAATCATCTTTCTTTTCGTTTCGTTTCGTTCTTATCTAGCACGGCTTAATTGTCTTTGAAGATGAGCTTGATATTCTGCTTTCGTCATGAGTCTCGATCTTGTTTCTTCCATTTCTTGAATCCTCTCATTAATTTCATCTTCTGTAACATATTTTCCATATCGGTCCATTACTTCTTTCATCCCCATGACACCGAGTAAGGTACATAGTACCGCAAATTGTCCAAAGACACGTGTATGTAATAATCTCATAGTGAAAGATTCTACTGGACCACCTTTCTTACCACCTTGACCATAAAAGATATATCCCACCGCGGGTGCACCAATAGCACCAATGCATTTAAAGGGATTCCCCTGGACGAAATTTGCTGATTTTTGATAGGCGGAGAGTGTGGGTGTCTCCACCAGTCGTACACCGGATTCGACTATCGATTGTCGATACAGATCATGTAAATGTATATCATCTTTGGAGGCTGTTTTTTTCTTTTCCGCCCATGCAATCGTCTATATTTGAAAAAGAAAGAAAATGTGCAATTTTTTTTAAGAAAAGAATAATCTAAATTGTGTATATACAGAAGTAGTTTCGTATTTTTTGGACAGTAAAGCAGCGGCAAACAATAGCAGATAGCAGAATAGCAGATAATAGAACACACCAAACATACCTGAATATTATGTTCATTAACTTCCGCCACTTCATGCATTCGATGAGTTAATTTTTGTTCCGACGTGACAGCGAAAATAAATAATGGTGGCATGATAGCAATTGCTGTACGACTTTGACCATTTGTCATCTGTTTGTTGTTAGAAAAAAGAAAAGAAAAAATGGAAAGTCGTTTTTTCGGACAGATAATAGTAAAAGAAAAAAAAAGTTCATTCTCAATGTTAGTGTGGTGCGGCGTCGTACTATTATTTCATCATCATCATCATCGTCGTTGTTGTTGTTGTGTCGATATCAGTTGTTTTCTGGTAGCACAAAAAAAAGTTAAAACGCACCTGACGAAATTTTGGATTTTTCAAAGCAAGCCACAATCTGGAATATTATAATAATAGAATTATAGGAGGGATGCATGCATGCAGGCATACAACGAAAAGCAAATGAATATTAGATCATACATACAAAGTAAAATACTGTATCATTAAGGAAATAATAATGATACAATAAATTTGTCGTCGTCATGGTCGTCGACATGACATGGCAAGACATAACATAAACATAAACATAACATCACGTACCCTGCTAAGGAAGGTACAAAAGCCATAGCTCCATTGATCATACCATCATTGAAGGCTGCGGCTGTTACTTCCTCCCGCTTGTCTTCTGGTGTTAAAGACGCCATTTTTTTCTTTTTCTTCTGTAAGTCTAGTAGTTGTTTGCGTTAATATTGTCGCTTAGTATTTGTTGTTTGCTACAGAGTCGACGTATGTTGTTGTTGTTATTATTTGTGAGGCGAAGATGTGTCTTTGTTTTGAAAGTCAAAAGACGTGAAAGCGAACACGGCGAAGTTCAAACAGCTGCACGACCCGCTCCATGAATGGATCATCATTGAATCGAATGAATCAATCACAATCAATCAATCAATCAATCGTATGAAAACGTGAATGAAGCAAGAATCAATCTAATCTCTAACAACAATCCACGATCCCATCATCAATTATGCATTCACAGTTTGAAGGTAAACTAACTTAGTCCTTATCTTCTGATTTTGAATGCGAATGAATGAATCAATCATTATTTTTACTTTTTCGATTTTTTCTGATGTTCAGAAGATTCTTCCTCTTCATTATGTACTTGACCATACCACTCTATTAGCATTGAAACCTTTCACATGATTTATTACCATAGTAGGTCTATGTGATCTGATGGTTCTCTATGAAGCCATTGACGTTTTAGGTCTAAAAAATATTGAGCATCAATCATTTATAATAAAATTATAGTAGTATAGTAAGAGGTGTCAATGCTACTAAAGTAGTAGTATAATGATTACACTGATAGACGCAGGAATACACATTTGACAGCAAGCGTTGTATAACAAACGTGTAAAGTCTTCTGTTGAGCAGATAGATTGATATCGATAGATAGATAGATAGAAGTGATTCTTTGTATTGTTATTTCGGAGAAAATAAATGTGTTGGGGACATGCGATGCTGTTGGAAGGTTGAGTGGGGAATGCGTGGGCAATTCAACTGAAATTTTGTAGTATCCTACTTCTTACAATGTACTTTTTATATTATTATTATGCATACAGTAGCATGGATGATGATTTTTTGTTTGTACAACTTAGCTAAGCATAATAAAGTTTATTATCGGAATTTTAAAAACAAAAAATCTGTATAGCATTTCCCTTGGTCGGCCCTACACAGGATAGCGTCTAGGCAGGCCCTCATTATTATCAATGTTCTGTCGTGTACTTGTTGGAGGAAATATCCCTCTTAAAGTTTGAATCTCCCACATGGAATGGCCTCTAGGCCCTCTTATTAATTTTGATTATTTTTGTCGTGTACTTCTTGTCTCGTCTTTCCATCATGTGGAGAATCTATACATAGTGTATAGAAGTAGTCAATTTTGACCAAAACGAGGTAAAATAACCTCCTAAATTTTACAAGGTTTATATTATAGCACAACGAAAAAGGCTCTTCCTCGAATCCCATTATCCTATACACAACATATTATGTGTATACCCCCCCCCCCCCCCCCCCCTTCGTTCTATACCTTTCGTCACGAATCAATCGAAATATTGCAAACAATGCAGGCTACCCTTCTCAATATATCAGCTTCCTCCTTCGTTGGTAAGGGGTATGGTGGTTGTTCACCACTGCCACTGGTAGATGGTGGTTGCATAAATCGGGCTGTGGTCCACCAGGCACTATCATACACTGGAGGTGGTTCGTTGACGATTGTACAATAGAGGACATTGGTTTGTAGTAAGGTACCATGTGCACTGGGATGAAAGTCATCGTGTGCATATAATTTTTCCCATAATAGGAATGATGATGATGATGATGATGATGATGGTGATGATATGCTCTCGTCGTCGTCGTCGTCGTCTTGATGGAGGATGATATCATCTCCATGATTAGTAGTCTCATCGTCATGACGACGACGTCGCTGATCATTGCTAGTAGTATTCGTAATCATCGCAATATTATTATTTTTGAGAAACTGATAGGCACGTCCGACCGGTGCCACTACTGCTGCCATAGTTGGAGGAAAGAGAGTTGTATACTCCAGATATCCTTGATATATACCCTCCGTGAATTGATCGAACGTACCCAGATCAGTCGAGTTATTGGTGCCGGGAAATCGGTAGGCTGCCGTTTGAAGAAAAATAATCTTTGGTGATGATGATGATGATAATGATTTTGTTGGTCTTTCTGATATGTTGCTCATTGACTTTGTTGTATTACTTGGTGACAAGCCTGTATCTTGGATTTGTTGTTGTTGTTGTTGTTGTTGTTGTTGTTGTTGTTGTAGCAATAATAGTGGCAGATAATGATCGTGAAGAACCTGGAGTGTTTCTTCCTTCGAATGAGTTCGAATGGGAGATTGCGTATGATCGTTCATAATCACAAAGTCCCAGCTCCGTTCTGTCAAAAGATCTGGAACAGTTGGGGATCCATTACTGCAATTATCAGGATCAGTAGTAGTAGTAGCAGCATGTTCAGTAAAGTGCCTGCCATTTCCTTTTTCCAACAAGGATGCAAGAGTGGCACCTCCTCGAAGACACGAATTATTTTGAAGGATCGATAATGATGATGATGATGATGGATATTTCTGTTGTAGCATACGTTGTAACAAATTAGGACCATCATTGAAAAACTGGATCGAGTTACCAATATGGGCCACGTGAATTGTAGTACTAGGTTCACGATCGGTGGTCGTTTCCATGACTGACTGACTGACTAACTGTTGCTGTTGCTGTTGCTGTTGCTGGTGTTGTGCCGTCGTCTTCAGTGGAAGTAGATTGTTTCAAATTGGTGGTTGCGTAATTTTTTGATATAGGTTGTAGTGGTCTTTGAATCGAAAAGGTGTGGGAGCGAATACACCAGTGTTGCTAATACCAGAAGCAAGAAGCGTCCGTTTGATGAAGATATCATGTTTGATATTATGATTATTGATTATTGTCGTCGTCGTGTTCATTGTTCGATTTTTAACGTACAGTACGTAACTAACTATCGTACCAGTGCTTTTCTAAATAAGTAATTGTCGTTATGTAATCATCTGAACGCCCTGAAGACGAGGAAAATTACAGTATTATCACTCTTCTTTTCTTTTTGTTACTCGTCATTAGCGCAACTCGTCGCGCGAATTAGAAGAGACGTAATACAACATAGTACTTCAACCATCCAGCTCCAGAAATGAGAAAGAAATGGCAACTATCAGGTGCAAATGAATTTGGAAGAACCATGCAAGGAGTAGGAAAAACAAGAAGCAAGAAGGACAAGGTAGAAAGCACCAATACAATGCACATAATTCACAAAAAAGACATTCCCCAGAACAACAAGGTCACCTATGCCCCAATTCTGCTGAAACACACCAAACGCGATAAACTGCTGGAGGAGATAGACTCGATGATTATGAAGGCAAAACAAGCACTGACACAGCAGGGTTAGAAACAATCAAGGTCCATCTAAACAGTACCATCTCTAGAGCAAGACAAGGAGCAAAATACTTGTGCATCGACATTGGAAATATGTATTTGAATACGAAACTCCTATCACCAGAGTACATGAGAATCCACAAAGACCTAATACCAGATGAAACTATCCAGAAGCAGAAATCATCTACAGAGCAAGTGATCAGCCAAAAAATCAAGGAGCAGAGCTTCCGGATACCACTACCTAGGTGATTTAGATGGATTACTATTCAATGGAGCAATATATATATTAGCAAAAATAATCAAATCAGTAA
The DNA here is from genome assembly GCA_900095095.1 of Fragilariopsis cylindrus CCMP1102. NCBI lineage: Eukaryota > Bacillariophyta > Bacillariophyceae > Bacillariales > Bacillariaceae > Fragilariopsis > Fragilariopsis cylindrus. The sequence goes on from FMBT01000503.1 coordinate 30,942, forward strand.
TGCAATCAGCAGCAGAGGCAGAATGTGGTGCCTTATAATTATACATGAACGTGAAAGAAGCAGTACCAATGCGAACAACTTTAGAAGAATTAGGACACCCACAACCTGCAACACCAATGAGAACAGACAATAGCACAGCAGATGGAATAATGGAGACAGTCAAACAAAGAGCATCAAAATCAATGGACATGAGATTTTGCTGGCTACAGGATCAAGTTGAACAAGAATAATACAAAATTTAAAGTCTTTTAGGCACCAGAAAAACTAAATCTAGTAGACTACCAATCAAAAGTGCAACCAACAAGTGTACAGAGAGCACTTCGACCACTCTACCTATACATGGAAGGCAAAGCCCAACTACGCTGCAAGGGTATGATGAGATCCTAGAGTCACTAGCAAGCGGGACTAAGACCGTTTGTCAGAGTCAACCGTTACTAGCCAGTACATTAAATACTACAGCCCAGTATGACAAGTTGCAACCAGGCAAGCCATATCCATTCACACATTAACCATTTGCTAAGACGTATTGCTAACTCAATGGGTTAACCAGTGTCAACCAGTTGTAATGGAAACAGTAACCAAGATAAGATAGCTCATAATAACTTTAGACATTATTTAATAACAAAGTTTACTATATCGTAGCTCAACAAACATGAATGCCTTAAAAAACATATGAAACAAAATCATCATCATTTACTGTACCCATCATGCCATCAAGATAAAAGGCCTAGATGTAGTAGCACGGTATTACAATCGTACAAAATTTGTATACTCTTGACTCAACCAGGACTGAATTGTTGCAAAAAAAAGAAATGCATTATGACATGGCATGCCTTGCTGTTATTCATTTTTACAATTAATTGTATAGGGTTCATTATCAATTTATGTAGCCTGTATATAGTAGAAACGAAAGGAAAGAAAGAGATTCGATTATACTAATAAATATTATCCATAGCAATTGAATAGCCACTGGAGATTAATTAATTTATCTTATGTACAATTTGTAGTCTATCTTCTTTGACTTTGCAATTTTTTTATGATGACCGACAGGGCCGACTCAATTTGATTTGGCACTTGAGGGAAACGTTATTTTTGTTTGTTTATTTTTTTCCGCGGATTGCAACAGGTACTGTATAACTACAAGAACTAGAAATTTTGCACCACTACTAGGTTCCAACAACGGTCACATTTGAGAGTCATTGGACACCGCGCCAACGAACCAGCGACAAGAAATTTGCAACTGATTACTGATTACCCCCGTCAAACAGCATCAACCCACAACAAAAACAAAAAGGACAAAGAGACGTCAATAATCCATTACTGAACAAAATGCAAGACTTTCCCGCCTACTGCACTGCCTCAAATCCATTGATTGGAAATGGCCATTGTGATCATGGCTGGTACAATACGCTCGAGTGTGGCTTCGATGGAGGCGATTGTGAAGACTGGAATGCGAAGTTTCCCAACTGCAATGCCGAGTATCCATATGAACTTGGAAATGGCTCTTGTTTTGACAACTGCGGTCACAATACGGCCGAGTGCGACTTCGATGGAGGCGATTGTTATTACTGGAATTTCAAGAAGAAGCATCCCAACTGCTTTGTCTATGATATACGATTGATTGGAGATGACGTTTGTGATAGTGAATACAATACGGCCGAGTGTGGCTTCGACTTAGGCGATTGTGGCAACCCTAACCCTTTTCCTGTGTGGTCGGTTGTTGGAGGTGTAGCAGGAGCATTTTTGCTCATTGCCATTGGAATCGCTATTGGTAAGAAAAAATGGAATACTAGTAGTACGATGCAAGAAACAGCTGCTGCTGGTGGTGGTGGTGGTGTACAAACAGGCAATGCGACAGACGGCATGAACAATCAACAGGAGGAGCCTTTCCCTGATGTAGAAGCTACGGGTTCATCATCAGCAAGGAACATTCACAAACCTGTTCTCCAGAGTCAGGACAATAGGGCGACTCTCGGACGAGAGTTCGGGAGCGAAGCGAGCGGTGAAGAGGAGTGAGGAGCGAAGCGGGCGGTGAAGAGGAGTTCGGGAGCGAAGCGGGCGGTGAGGAGGAGTGAGGAGACGAAGCGAGCGGTGAGGAGGAGTGAGGAGCGAAGCGGGCGGTGACGACTCCTCCATCACCACAACTCTTGTTCCGGGACAGGGATAACAAGACAAATAATTATTTATTACTATTTAATATAATATGAAATCAAACCTCGAATCACTTAAGTTTTTTTAGAATCTTTATGTTTTGAATTAAGAATCGTAATATTCATCATGTTTGTCACTACTATTGTTTCAAGAACCAACCACGGTCCGATGCAGCAAGCTACAACAATCTCATCGTACAAAACTTTTGTTAGATCCTCTGATTTTTCATGGAATGTAGCAGTATCACCCTAAACTCTTTCGCATATTCACATGTATTGGGAGTACGATCGTTCCCTATAATACGCCACAGTACAATACCGTCGTAATACTATTGTATTCACCTTTGTTTTGATAATAATTCAATATTCAGACACTATTCCTAGTAGTCGTAGTAGTAGTAGTAGTAATGCTAGTACTAATATCGCTATAGCAGAACTGCAGAAAGGAAAAGGGAAATCAAGTACTCCTACTTGTGATTGCAACAAGAGTGGTGGCGAGAAGAGAAAGAGAGAGTGCGACACCTGTGGTAGAAGATATGCAGTCGAGTGCTGGAAGCTCCAATCTGGAGGAGGAAACAATGGTGGACGTTTAGGGCAGTAATTTCTTTACAAAGAAAGATGCTAAGCAATACCTGAAAAGTCGGTTAGCAAAACAAGGATCAGGAGGTAACTCTGATTCTAGTGACTCTGACGAAGAAGATTTGTGGAAGAGTGGATTGAATCAAGCAGAACAATTGCATGTACTAGCATCTACTAATATCAACCCAATGAACGCAATCTTGAATTCGATAAAGATGATCTCAAACGTTATTTATAAGAAGCAAGCAAAGAAATACTTCAAGAAATGAAGTGGAAAGCCACCAGGAAGGATCCTTCAAAGACCTACCCCGGTGCTAGTAGATACAGTTGATGGTACATTATATTCAAGCCGAGCAAAGCCATTACATGGAGCAAGACGCTACTCAGCAGTATTGATCTCTATAGTCAATGAAATGGTCAAGAGACCATGGCAAGATGTCTTCTGTGTCAAGCATATTTCACTAGTACCTCCAGAAAACACAGAAATAGGAATGCCCGGTGGATACAACTGCAATTTCTCTAGAATAGCATAAAACGATTCAATAGCCAGAGCTATCGGAACTAACTCACTTTGAGAAAGTTCTATTAGTATGTGTGTTTGAAAATAATGATAATTTATATTGCTCTATTCCTGTACATTATTTTTCTTCTACATACGATGCCATCCATCATGATATATGTAGGTTGATGTATACGACGAATCGTACATATTTTAGTTTGATGTAATGGCTTGCCCCGACTGGACGGAGGCCTTCTACTTAGCTGGCTGTGTAGGGATTTATAAATACTATGTTCACCTCTTGGTCGTGTCGTGTGGTGGTGGTAACAGTTCTTCGTCTTCGAGTTCGATTTCTTTCCTTCCATTATTCGGGACGATGACGACATCATTGTCAGTACTATCAATAACGCCGGGCTGCTGCTGTCGTTTACTACTGCTACTGCTACTGCTACTATCATTGGTGGTACTAGTGGTACTACTACTACTACTACAACTCGAACTTGAATTCTGTAACACTAAGTAGTAGCAGCACTTCTGCCAACATCGTCTACCGCATATTCTAAATCTTCTATTGTCACAACACAATCAAACATAGCCACGGCCTCTTGTCGACCTTTGTTGCATTTTTGTTTGCATCCAGATCAACCGAATACAATGAAACGGCCCGTTCGAGGGCCCTTTGTTGAATGAAGTATTTGGAGATTATGAAGGGGGGGGGGGGGGGGGGGAAGAAACAAAATAGTATCGAGAACCAAAAATGAATTAATAAAAACATAAAAGTATTTGAACAAAAACAACTAATTCACTAACACTAACACGGTCAATTACACACACACACACCACACACACCACACACACACTTAATTCATTATTTATTTACCTACTGGCTGCCGCTCGAGGAATAGCACTTAATTGTGCTCCCGAATAACCTTCACATCTATCCGATAGGTATGTTAATAATTCATGATAGGTCATTACTAATTCTTCCATTCTATCATCATTGTCTTCTTTGCTGAGAAGGTTGTTATCATTGTTCACACCACCAATATATTGTTAGTGTTGGGTGAATCACTCACTTTCAATCGTCCTGTTTGTTGCATAGATGTCATATGTACATTCAATATACTAATACGTTGTTGTCTGGAACTTGGAGGTGGGACTTCAATTTGTACTTCAAAGCGTCCCGGTCGTAATAATGCAGGATCAATCAATGCTGGACGATTGGTCATCGCAATCACTAATGTAGGAACTTCCAGTAGGTCCACACCATCCATTTTACTTAATATTTGATTCACCACCGAATCTCGTGCGACACTAGCCGCACCACCATCACTTCGGAACTACTCCTTGTGCGTGCCATAGCATCAAACCTTACAATATATATATATATATATATAACAGTAGAATATGATGAACGATTGGATAATAATTGGAATAAATAAATGGATGAGATACAGACAGACAGACAGAGAGAATGATAAGAGAGAGAAAAATGAGAGAAACATATATAGTGGAGTACGAACACCGTATTAACATTTGGTATGTGTGTGTTTGTGTTTGTGTAGGAATAACATGCAACATCATATAACATCATCAGTATTATCAGTATTTGAATACCGGATATATATATATATATATATATCATTTTCGGAATTTTTCATAGCTATGACACCGATAATGTAATATACTTCTATAAATACAATGTACAATGTACAATGTACGGTAACGTAACACGTAAGCGTCGTTCAGAAAACATTATGCGTAAACTTACTCGTCCAACAAGATGACATGCAATGCCGCCTTATCCATCCCTCGTCCACCACTTATTCGATAGGGATCATAGACCGGTGGTGGATTATCAAACAATTCACGTAAATTCTTTTCACTAGATCCCACAAATTTATCCATTAATTGTGGACCACTGACTACCGTTAATGGTCGTGCGGGTGAAAATAATTTACCAATGGTTCTTGCCAACAATGTTTTTCCACAACCGGAATGTCCGTATAACAGCACACCTCTCACGGGGTGACACCTAATTCTTGTAACACACTAGGTGGTGCTGCCAATGGTGTCCAGACCCTTCTTTTTATTTCTGTAATGACCTCCTCTAATCCACCGACACCGAGTGCCTCGCCATTAAATTTAGAACCCGTCAAGGCAATCAATTCGGCCGAATGTGCTTGTGCGAATGTCACAGCATCTGTCGATACAAAATGTGTACACGTAGAAGTAGAATCATCATCATCCATATCATCGTCTTCATCATTGTCATCGGTCTTCTCATTGTTTCGTTGTTGTCTTGTTCCTTTTTTTTGTTTTTTTTTTGATGTTGTTGCCGTCTTCCTGATCATTATTATTCAATATTTCCTTTTGAATATCGTTGTTTTTTCTTCTTTTTCAATATCCCCGGCCTATGAACATCCTCCTTATTATTTTGACTACTATTCTGACTTAGTAATTTACGTTCCTTATTTCTTTTAATTTTCTTTCCCATTCCAATTGTGTATTTGCCATTTCTTTTCTATTTTCAATCCATTCTTGTTCTTTTTCCTTTTGAGTAGAACTTGAAGTACTGTACTACTTGATGCAGTAGAACCATTGTTGTCGAGAAATAGTGGAGTCCGTTGCTGTTTTGACAACGGACGACGACGACAACGATACGTGTCTGTGTCTGTGTCTTGGTTGCCGTTGGATCAATAATGCATGTACTACCACGGTATTACTACTAGTATGGCGGTACTGGTGGGCTCTGTAAGAATACTAATACTACTCCTACTAGGGGCAGAAGTAGTAGGAACAACAGTGGCAGCTTCGTCCATTGTCAACAACCAACGGTGCTAGTGATAAATGAAATAAAGCTCGGTGATCAAAGTGAACAGGGGATGCATAGGATATTGTTTGTTTGGTATGTCGTCTAGTCTACATTTGTTGCTTTTTGATTTTTATTTATTTATCGACGGAACCGAAGAATATCTTCCGAACCGGCGGAATTCGCCGATGCATGGATGGCGTGTGGAAGACGTGACGTTAATTCAATACAAAAATACGAGTCGTTAAATATAGTGATTTATTTTGCGCGAGTCGAGTACTACCACAAAATATTATTATGTAAGAAACAACTGTAACTTTGATTGATTGAGATCCTGTTCTATATCTTACGTACTAGTAAGTTGATTGATGATTACATAACGCAATTCAATAGCTCACAAAGCAAACAAGCAACAAGTATCAGCATAAATAAATGCATCATCCGTACTAAGGAACGTAATGATTTGATTGGATTGGAACACGACGACGATGACGATGACGATGACAAAATCATTCAAGATCTTTTGGGATTTACAATGTCCTTATTCCAAGAAGATGTGGGAACAATATCGAGGGTACAACAATAAGAAACAACACATCAGAATTCTGTTGCGGTCCTCGAACATGTATTAGGTGTAGGGAACAATAACTCACAGCAGCAGCAGCAGCAGGCATCGTCTCGTCAACAGTATTAGTACAAGTAGTACTGATACTGGTACTGGCACTCCTCTGTTGGAACCAGTAGCAGTACCAGTACCAGTACCAGTCGACGCACAGTATGTACCCAGAACAATTATTCATCGTGATTATACTAACGTTGGTCATGCTGCACCACATCAAGAGTTATTTACGGTATATATCACAAGTTATGCACATCATCCACAAGCATTTGCGGCACACTGTGGAGCATCATTGATTGATACAATGAAAGGAAGGGACGTGATGTTTAAATTCTTTGAGAATGAAGATCAAATATCATCCATATTGGGTAGTACAAGTCCCAGTAGTACATGTAGTGTCATAGCGAAGCAGCAGAATCTACAGGAGCAACTAGTAGCAGCATAAAGGATGCAACAGAATCTATGGAAGGAAGACAAGTACTGTAACATGTAATATAATATGATACGTACTACGTCAAATATAAGTAGAGGAGGCAGTAAGTAAGATCATGACTGGGAAGGAAACTACCGTATAGTTATAACAAAATACACTACAAAACTTTGGCCTTTGTAGGAAGCAGAAATTCAGGATAGGATATTTGTTTGTTTGGATATACAGTATCGTCTATTCTACAGACTACAGTACGTATGTACGCAACTGCACACACAGTACCTACGTACATACATACGTGTTTTAAGCGTGTCATAAGTGCGACCAATTTGGACGCCCGTTTATAAACCGTTTAAACTCGCTCATTTTTTTCGTGCTTTGCGTTATTTGAAAAATAAAGTTGTGTATCGAAAAAAAACATTTCATTAACTTTGTCCGTTTGCTTCGAAACAAGCGATATGCCTTCGCTTATTTGTAGTTTGAAGTAATGGTACACGACGCGTACAGTAAAGGTGTAGCACATGAAATTATAATAATAATAGATAGGACACTACCTTTTCCTCACGAAATAAGAAAAATAACATATATTGCCAATTCCTGCATCTTCCTTTCCTGTCGTAAGTTATTCTGAAAGCGTTATAAATAACTGTCTGTGATTCAGACATCTATCTGGCAGTATTGAATACATCATTGTAGTGGTTCGATTATCATTATTCCATTATACCGGCAGTACGATATCCAATCCTTATCGTATACACGTTAACAACAATAAACAGAGCAAGTAATAATAGAGCTGACGATGAATCTGAATCATCGTCATCATAGCGTCATTAATCTACGAAAAAAATTCAAGATACTATCATTATTATGTTCACTATTATTGGTATCATCTTTTATTGTTATGACAACTGGAGATGCAGTCGAAAGAATACGACGACGTCGTACTACTGTTACTAATTTTGCTAACAATAGCAACAACAAAGTAATGGATACCAAACAGCTTCTACGACACGCCATCAAAGTCGATAAGAACTTTCAAAACCGTATTCTAGATGAAGAAGATGGTGAGGAAGACGAAAATGATAATGATAACAACAATGAAGACGACAATGAAGAAGATGAAGAACAAAATGATGAGGACAACGAAGAAGATGTAGATGAAGAAGATGAAGCCGATGATGAGGACAACGAAGAAGAGGAAGAAAAAGAGGAGGAATCAGAAGAAGAAGACGAGGACGAGGATAATGAAGATGAAGATGAGGACGATGAGGAGGAAGTAGAAGAAGAAGATCAAGAGCCTCAGATTAATTTTGTGAAATGCGCCGCTTTTACTGTCGAACCAAACATTGTGGACGTCAATGAAATGCTAGAGAATGGTGATATCAATGATGATGAGGTAGAACAAATACAAAATAGTTACGTGACTAAAATTACATCCAATTTCAATACACAAGAATCCATCGTGTTCTTCACGCTTGGAAATGGTCCAAATGATGAGGATCGTGAGTTATACATGATTAATATTAATGATTGGATTACAGCATCGTATGGTTATAATAAGATCTGTAACGCCATCGATCAGAATGATGTCAGTACAGTATTTTCTACTATACCTAATTTTGCGTCCGCGTCCATTAAACAATATTCCGATCATGCCTGGTATGCTGGTTTTAATTGTAAGGCAGACGGTACTGGATTTAAAACACAATTATTCTTGGACGATACTTGTACTACCTTTAGTCCAACATTAAATGACTATTATCCCTTTACAAGTTCTTCCACAAGCGCCACGAATGCGAATGCGAATCAGCAGAATGCTGCACAAGATTATTCGACTCAAGTGGCCTCCGATTTAACTCGATACATGGTACAAAAAATTAACAACATCATTGCAAATTCTCAATATTGTGACGAATCCGAATTTTGTGATAACGTCCTTGACACCTCCGTAGATTTAGTTACCTGCTTAAAGAATGGTGAAGAGGCTAATGATGATGATGATGGAGCTGCTGCTGATGATGAAAATTGCAACTGTAACGAAGATGGAGAAGAGGAAGACTGCGATTGTCGCCGTCGACTTCGAACTACACGGCAACAAAGGAATTTATATAGTTATCAGCTGAGCTACGATGAAGCTTCGAACGTCCAAGATGCGTGTCCATCAATTCAAACAGCTATGAGTCTCGATGAACAATATGAGTATACCGACCTCGAAGCGGAAGAAAGGATATCGCTATGGAGCAACATCAAAAATGGTGATCAAGAAGCAGATAGATCAAGTAGTAGCAGTGCAGTATTAAATAGTACTTATTGGTTGTACATTGGTGGTCTATTGGTGGCTGGATGCATCGCAATCCTCCTTGTTCTATCAAGAATGAAAAAGTTTGAGATGCAAAAGTTTGGAAAATCGTGTCTTGATGCAGATGATAATCCAAAGAATGAACCTCTTTGCGGTAGTGAATCACAAGTGAGAAGTTGTGAAACCAATGATACGTGTGAAGATCAAAGTGAATTTGAATGTCAAATGACACAAAAAGAACGTCGACGAAAGGCGAGGAAATCTTCTTCTTCCTCTGTTAGATCTACTAGAAGCAAAAGCTCTTCTTCGAGGGGACGATCTCGTCTGCGTGGCTTTAAAAAGACTAAGTCATAGTCATCGCCGCGTGATGGAAAAGGAAAAGGACCATAGATGAGTTTCGCTGCGATCGAAAATCATACTAGTAAGGAACCCCAACAAGCGAAGAACGAACAATAATATATTTGTATTTTGTTGGGAAATATGTACTAGTATTTGTTTGTTCCTCATGCGTGTGTGGGTTCTCGCATTACAGATACAACAATTACGAAGTCACCAATCTTTGTGTGATGACTGTGATAGTCATCGTGAACCCTACGACTAGGACCTACTGTCAGCCATTAAATGAATACTTTAATGCTACTATTATAGTGGGCTTCTAATGATTATTATTTATTTTATTTCTAATGGACTTTAGATGTATCCTATGTTATGTATATGTATGTATTAGTATTTCCAGATCTACATCAGTTTTCCTAGATGTTTCTTTGCTACCGAAATATATTTTTCGTTCTTGATCAAATATGAGACGACTTCATTCTTTTGAACCTCATTGAATGCTGATGTTCCATGTCTGCTGAAGTTATCGTCAACTATTGCTTTTGTATACAGTTGAATACCCTCCATTTCTTCCTTACCCTTCAATTTGCTTTTGATAGTATCGATTACAACCTTTGGCTTTGTTGGGAATTGTTCCACCTCGTGAAGGAATCGATCAACGTAATCTTCAGGTTTTCCCGTGTATGGACGATTTTCTACTTTTTTCGCAGTGACAAATTTCCACAGTGCAAGTGCTCGAACCAAAAGAAGAACCAAAATCGCCCCAACAACAGGAATCTTCCCGATCAATGCTTTCAATAATGTAACAGCATTAGCGGTATGAATAGGTTGCTCAAAAATCATCTGTGTTGTATTTTTAATATCATCGATATTGATGTTCTCCTTTGTTGGCATACTATCGACACCGCTTTCGGTTTCTTTCCAATAACAGAACATGCGGACTTCGATACTTTCTCGTGGGGGTGCTGTAGATGGTACATTTGGATCCGCTATCGCCATATGGAAACAAGTCCGGCCTGTATTTGTGAAATCAGAATCAACCTGTTTCAATAATATCCTTTCTGACTTGGTCATCTTGGGAAAGTAATACCATTCGTGTCGATCATAGTGTCGAGCAGACAATTGCCACATCTGAGAAGCTCCAGTTGGCGAGACATGATCCTTGGGAATGTAATCGTCTGGTGCTACTGCTGATCGCTGATCCATCATAGCTAGATGATTATTGTGGATGGGCTCATCACTAATATTTCGCCAAAGGTTCATGTACGAATACCTTTGATACTTCGTGGAATCATCTTTTTCTTCAAGAAGCTCCAATGCCTGCACGTCTGCTGAAACGGGAGAACTATCTGTGTGAACTCTTCCAGTTAAGTATCTATTAACACCACCACCTACTGGATTTGATTTTCCGTCGGATCTATTTTCGTTTCGGACTTGACTTTGAAAAATTATAACCTCATCACAGCCAATTTTTTCCTTCACAAATTTAGCAACTTCATCGAAATACTTTTTGGATAGATCTTTATTCCCATCTTGTATCTTGTAAAAGTCTTCGGTCGCTAAAGTCGTAGGACAATCAACCAATTCGAACGCAGCGTCATCTAATGTTAGATGATCCTTCCTGGTTTGTCTACCGTCACGGACCTTCACTTGCTTACTAATCATAGTCCCCGGTGTATGGTCGAAACCATCATAAGGAGCCGGAATAAGGTACGTCCCGTGACGTGTTTTATCGTCGACAGCGAGCGAGGCAGTAGCTTCGATCATATTGCTGTTATTGTTAATGTTTTTGTCATCTTCGTTCGTGTTCTTATTGCTTTGTGCCATCTTATAATTGTTTTTATTTGATATTGTTTTTGGTTTTGATTTTGATTTTGATCTTTCTTTGATTTTGACTTCGATTTTGATTTTGATTTTGATTTTGATTTGATCTTTCTTTGATTTTATGAGAAGACTGATTATATCGTACTGTAGCTTTTGGTAATGTGGAATTTTTCATCCGCATATTGGGGTTTCAGCACAGAGAGAAGTGAAAGAACAATACTAAAGGCGCTTTTAGAGTTCAGAGATCCGCATATTGGGGTTTCAGCACAGAGAGAAGTGAAAGAACAATACTAAAGGCGCTTTTAGAGTTCAGAGATCCGCTTTTTTATGGGTTTCAGCACAGAGAGAAGTGAAAGAACAATACTAAAGGCGCTTTTAGAGTTCAGAGATCCGCATACTGGGGTTTCAGCACAGAGAGAAGTGAAAGAACAATACTAAAGGCGCTTTTAGAGTTCAGAGATCCGCATACTGGGGTTTCAGCACAGAGAGAAGTGAAAGAACAATACTAAAGGCGCTTTTAGAGTTCAGAGATTTTGGGGCTTAATTGTATCGTTCATCATAATACCGTAGCTGGATCTTGCGAAAAAATGATTTTGATTTTGGAGGGATGGAAAACACTACAGTAGATGAGTGAATGAATCTTTGATATCTTCGCACGAATGCTCATTCGTGCGAAAGTTGTGCTGTTACCAAGCAAAGATAATAATCTTTCTGAGCAAAGAAGGGATCTTTTGTTTGTTTTTGTTGCGCGCCTCGTCGTGTATCCGATACGTACCAGCAACTTTTTACTTGTCCTAGTAACAGCCCAACATAACGAACAGAAGGAACAAAACGCAACGACTGCAACATCAAATGAATAGGCTACAGTAAATATAGATAAAAGGCCGAAGGACGGAAGAGAGATAAAGAACCAAGCTTATTATCAGACGAAAAAAAAGGGGTGGAAAAATGAAATTTCAATTTTCATATCGTACTACAAATTTTAAATTTATTACAATTATTATTCTACTCCTATTTGTATTTGTATTTCTGTTCTTATCTGTTGGTGTTCAACATCATCAATTGTTACGAGAAATAAATAATAATAATGATTATAATAATAATATAGATACGAGTTTCGGGCACAACAGCGCAGGAGTAGTGTCACCGACACCGCCACAACAACTACTGCAGACAATAAAACAACCAACAACCACAACCACAACCTCCCGGTATTATTGCTATTGCAAATTTGCAACTGACAATAACAACGAGAAAAACAATAACGTTAAGAAAAAAACAATGACGACCACCACTGCTACTATGACAGATGTAGTAGATGCAGATAATGAAATGAATGGTGCAATAATGAGAATGCTATAAATGATAATGATAAGTATAATACAACAGGAAAATATGCCTATGCGATGTTAATGGCTGGTGTGATCCAGATAATAATTAAAAATTAAAATCATCATATGGTATCGTGGTATATTATTTAATTCGATGGTGGTAGTGAATTAATACACAGAAATAATAATAATTAATAATAATAATACTTCAACTTCAAAACATCAACATCGGATATCTATTAATGATTCAATTTGCCAAAGAAACCAATGCTACCAAGTTATCCGATCTGGAAGAAGAAATGTTATCGAATCCAATGTGAAAATTAAATATATACCCAAACCAAGTCATGGGGAACTAATTTTTATACAGTCCAATTAGAAAAATTTCGTATTTACAATATTATCAAGAATATTCTAGAATATTATTTATTGATGGGATGTGATGCCACATTGTAATTTAGATTATTTATTTAAATTGTCCGAAGAAGAAGAACAAGGTAGTGATAGTAGTAGTAAGTAGTAGTCCTAATACTCTATTAAAAGAAAATATAATTATCTCCGGGAAAACAGAACCATCCAGTGGTGGATTTTTTATGTTAACACCCAAGGAAGGTGATTATGAACAATTACAAGAAATTGTTACCAATCAACAACGTACTGCATTACATACCGGTATCTTATTTGATCCAGTAATGGGATGGGGACATATCATCACAACACCAGATTCGTTTAATAACTACTACAAACTACTACCAAGCTATACTACTATAATGCAACAACAAAAACAACAAAGCAACAACAACAACATTATGGTCATGGCATGGTGATTTTATTGATCAAGGTTTATTATATTATTGGGTGAAATATTATAAAAAAATGTATCAATTATATTAAAAATAAAATACAAAATTGGGGACGTAGTAGTAGCAGTAGTAATAAGTAGTAATAACAGTAGTCAGCAGGGACGACGACGACGACGACGTTCTTATATTAGAAAAACATTTCATAATAATTTATTGTCATCATCAAAACAACAAAAATAAGAATAAGAATAATAATTGTGATTGTCTTACTAAGATGGAACGTTCAAACTCAGATGCATTTTTGGGTATTAGTAGTAGAGATAAACAACTTGGTAATTACTTACCATATGGTAATTTTATACATTTTTCTGGTAGAGAAAAACCATGGTCCACATGGAATCAAGATAAATTGATATAAAAAATATTATTCATAGAGTTGAACAACAGAAAACAAAGAAGAAGCATCGTGGTGATGGTGATGGTGAGGATGAGGATGAAAATAATGGTGATAGTGATAGTTATTATTATAATCCTATGGGTTTTAAAAATCCACATGAAATATGGCAATATACATTTTGGAAAATATTTAATAAAAGTTATTACCTGTATTATTGAAAACAACAGAAGATAATTCAACATCAAATAATACAAATGCAAATACAAATAAAGATGTGGTACTAGTATCAAAATCAGAACGTGAACGTGAAGAAGAACGTAGATTCCAAATATTTCATAAATTATTAAATACCATACCAAAACCAATCTATGGTGGTTATCCAACACACTGGCATGTACAACTTGTGATAGAAGCAAAATTTAATCAAACATTTATACCAGCAATATTAGATACGAATGCTGCATTACAAGTAGAAACAAAACGTATTATAGAAAAAGAAAAACGTCAAAAAAAATTGATTCATCGTGTACGTAAAAAAAAAAAAAGAAGAAGAAGAAGAAGAAGAAGCTGTGACAAAGAGACATTGAATCAAATTAAATCACAACAGTTTTCTTTCCTCTTTTCTCAATGCGTGAAACGGAAACGGTACGCTGGTGCTGGTTTGCTATGATGATCTTCCTTATCGTTCATCGCATAATCAGTAAAATAAAGAAGAGTTAGTATAAAAAGAATCAAAATTGATAACAACAACAAAAATTGTTGATATTGGTATCTCCCCCGATTTATCCATCAAGCTATATCCATATACGACAACTTGACTATATTGTATTCAAAAACTTTGACTTTGACCTTGACTTTGCTTATTTATTATTATTATTATTAATTTTGTATTCTATTTAAATCGTTCTACTTTAACATCAAACATTACAGTAGAATCTCTACTTTTATTTTTGACCAGAGAATCTAAGGCACGTTGATCGGCGGCCGTCATCGGTTTTGGTTCTAAACTTGGATATTTTTCGTATGATAACTCTCCAGCTGGGACGACAATACGACGAATACCATTCTTTTTCATACCGATCAATCCAGCTTCTAATCCTGGCAAGACTTCACCTTTGCTTAAATTCACTACGAGTGGTTCTGGACCAAATCCATCCGGATTATTATTTTTGTATTATAAAAAGTAATACCAGCATTGGTATTAATCAAGCGACCATTCATTTGTAATGCGACATTTTGACTTTGAGAATTAACACTTTCGGAACCGGTACCGATTTTAAAATCTTTAATTTTTACACCATTCGGTAAGGTCGTGAATTGTGTCGTTTCACCGACAAAGACACCACTGCCGGACGTCGATGCCGCCATGGAGGGTGATGGGAGAGGTGTACTAGTTCCAAATTCACCGTCGTTTGCATGCGCTGCCTCGACGTCGACGAAAGTTGACAACAGGGGGAATGCCACCAGGAATCCGCCGAAGACGGTTGCTGTACCAATATCTTCCATGACATCACGACGGTTGACGAATAGATCAAATTGTTGTCGTTGTCGTTGCCGCCGTAACACTTGTTGTTGTTGTTGCGGTTGCCACGAATAAGCCACAAACGGCACTACCAACAGCAAACTTATCGTTATCAATTTACGTAGCAACATGCTAATGTAATGTTTCTACTGTTTTGTCGTCTATAACTACTGGTGTATCGGTAATAGATAATACGGTTGTCAGTAAATAATAGTCATACTATTCATTGTTGAAACCATCGCCATCTAGACTAAGTTACCTGTATGTGCGTTTTTCTCTCAAAAACAAAAAACATCAAGATCGTGTGTGAAGACATCGGCACAAGAGTTAATGTATTGAATCCCGCGTAAATATATTATAATTCATTCACTGAAATACACGCGCACGCCAAACACTGAAAACAAAGCGACTTAGTTATTAGATCAGACCAACAGATGAACAAAATACTAAAACAAAGTCTACAGAGATAAATAATAACTTGTTGAATAGAATAGTTTTTGTTGTGGTTGTCGAAATAAGATACTATTAGTAATAGTAGTAATAGTAATAACGGCATAAACATAACTTAACTACTTTATCAAGTAGTAATGAAAGTGGTTTGTCATTTATTGGTTCCGCAGACCAAAGTTCCAATAACACACATTGTTTATTGCTACTCATGGTAGTCCAAATCTACCACCACTACCACTACCACTTTGCAAATACACTTTCCTTTCTTACGGAAATATACCACCATCACCGTCCCATCACGTCTACTATTCCAGGAAAGGGACCACAATCTAATGAGATATCTTTTGGATTTGGTCGTTCTTGATTAATCTCTTTAATCTTTTGTTCCGCACGTTTTTAAATTTGTTTCCTTTTGTAATCGTACCAATATAGTATCCTCTGGAAATGATTCTTTTTCCCATTTATTTTGGTTGGGATTCCATTTTAATGGTGCCGTACGTCTTTTCTCTATACTATTTAATTCTTCACCCGGCATCCCATTTTGATCACGTGCAGTATAAAAATTCGTATTCATTTCTTTTAATTGTGTTCGTCGAATACATGATACCCTCCAAACGTAGTATAGCACCAGCATTTATTATCACATCCCGTCGAATTAATTCTTCTGGAAAATTCATATAAAATGATAATTCATTTTTATTACTTTGTGAATCATTACTATTATTATTAAGTGACCATTCTCCACCTTGAATAGGTTTTATTATTTCACCATCTGGACCAGTATATCGTATATCATTAGTAAGTGGAACAACAATACCAGTAGTAGTAGTAGTTTTTGTTTTTTCTTATCATTACTTTCTTGTGTTGTTGAAAATCACATTGAGCTATTACCGGTAAACGGCAACCTGATTTTGCCCATTCTGATGACACCATACCATTAGTTTCAGGTTCTCGACCAATATTCATTGCAATTCTCCATCCTTTATGAGTAAAAAGTTGTTGTGTTGCTGTTGTTGTGCTGATGTTTGTGATTGTGCTGATAATGCTTCCACAAAGATAGAAATCACGTTGGAATGAAAGTAGAGGCACCAGTATATATTACAACAGCAACAGTAATATACGTCCATTTGTTGTTGTTGTTGTTGTTGTTGTATCAAAAAATGCATATTAGTAGAAATTAATTATTTATTTGGTGGAAACAGATCACGTGGTACAGTAAGTTATAGGCAGATGAAAAATGAGAATTGATAATTCCTTGTTTGCTTGTGTCCGAAGTTTTGATTTTATCTATTATGATGAGGAAGAGCGTTTACAGCAGTTGTGTAGGTTGAATTATGTGAAAGCAAAATAGGCGTATCCCATGATGTGTTACAGTATATCTGTTATTTCAGCATCCGTAAACTGATGCATGTCACGGTCATTTCTTATTGCTGTTCTTGATTGAATTGATGATCATACATGCATGCACAAAGATTTTTTTTTCCCGCCACGAATCTCAATCGAATCAATACTGTAGCTAATCAATCACACATCGAGTCACGGTTGGGTGTTTTTGTGAGTCAGTCTTCCATGCAGGTGCTCACACCAAGAAGATATACCGGTTCCAATAGATGAGAAAAAATCTGCTGATTGCTCATCGCTGATCGAAAATGGGATATGTCGGAATGACATAAGATCTTCGTCATTCCATTCCATACACAATATTATCCCAACCTACGAAGCTCGGATTACTCAGATCAGCAACTTCAACGACGACCATGTCATCGAAAATAAAGACCGTAGCGGTAGCGTTGTTGGTATCTTTTTTTGTGACAACAACCGTAACAACAACATCATTCCATCATGTTGAAGCCTTCACTACTACTACTATTGCACCAAACTTTAGTAGCAGACACTATTCTTCTCGACAGAAGAATGTTTTTCTTCATTCCTCAACAACTATTAACAACGACGATGAGAATACATCATCACTACTGTCAACAGAACAAGAACAAGACGAGACGAAAATAAAGAAACAGAAAAAGAAATCTGTTCTAAAGACCGGTGGTAAGGAGGATAATTATGATTCATCCGCCAATTATGACTCTTCGAAGATTGACAATAATCGATATTATACCTTGGAGGAATGGAATGGTTTAACTAAGAATCAACGCAACTACTTGCGTCAAAATAGTAGACGCAACTCTACTAAGAAAAAGAAATCTGTTCTAATTATCGGAGCCGGATGGGGTGGTTTATCCACAGCCCATGCCTTAAGTTCACAAACCGACATACCATTAGATATCACAGTGATTGATTCTGCCACCAAAGTTGGTGGACTGGTTCGTGATGGATATCAAACAATGAATGGTATTGTAAACAAGGCAGAAGCTGGTCAACATGGATTTTGGGATAATTATTCTAATATATTTTCATTATTAGATAATGAACTACCTACTACTACCGATGATATATTAACAGGATATGCCGAACAGGGACAATATTCACCTAATGGATTAGAAGCAATTTGGCCAGTCTATCGACAACAATCACCACAATTACCAACAGGATTGGCACAAGGGTTATATACAAAATTTCAAAATTTACCATTATTGGATCGTATCAGTGCGGCATCATTAGTAGTAGCATTTTCAGAATTTGATGATTCACAGAAGCATGGGCAAAATATGATAATGTCTCATTTCAAGATTTATGTATTAAATTAGGTGTGACACGTAAATGTTATCAAGAAGCATTTGAACCCATGATACTAACCGGATTATTTTCACCAGGAGCAGAATGTAGTGCAGCGGCGGCATTGGGAATGGCTTATTTTTTTGTCTTAAAATCACAAAATTCATTTGACGTGCGATGGTGTAAAGGTAATATTGGTGAAAAAATATTCCAACCATGGGTACAACATTTAGAAAATAATCATGCGAATGAGAACAACAACAATGATAATAATAATGATAACAATAATAATAGCAATGCACGACAATCAGTGAACTTCATGACGTCAACACGTGTAATTGGGTTTGAGAATGAGAACGACGTTGATACTATTACAAAAGTTATTTGTAAGAAAACCGATGATGATAACAGCGACAACAACAAAGATGATGAAGATAATATTATTAGTATTGAATCAGACCATAGTAGTTTTTTGCGGTTGGTGGTTCCGCATTGAATGGATTTGTTCGAAATAGTCCAAAAGTGTTAGCAAAACATACAGAATTTCGTAGATTTGCAAATCTACGTGGTACAGGGGTATTAGCAACAAGAATATATTTAGACAACTATTTGGATATACCATATTCTGCGAACGCGTGTTGGGGATTCGATAAAGGTGTGGGTATGACATTCTTTGATATCACTACTCTGCATGGACTAAAACAACAAAAACAGCAAGATGGAATAGGAAGTATTATTGAAGTTGATTACTATCATGCTGCATCGTTATTAGTGATGAGTGATGAAGCGATTGTATCAAAAGTTAAAAAGGATTTGAATACGATATTAGGTACACAATGTATTGATGCTACTATTGTTGATGCTGCTATTGTACGTTTACCACAAGCTGTGAATTGGTACTCACCTGGATCGTATGCTAATATGCCGGATGTACAATCGAAAGCGATACCAAATGTATACTTTGCTGGAGACCTAGTTCGAACACGACATGGAAGTTGGAGTCAAGAAAAGGCATACGTATCTGGAATTGAAGCAGCAAATTCAATCCTAAATAGAAGTCCGGAATATGGTATTATTCCATTAGAACCTGATGAATTACATGTATCTCTTGGTCGATCAGCAATTACATCATTCAAAACAATACTTGGACGGGGTGATCCATCTAAAGCACCATCCTTAGTAGATTTTCTTTGGTAAAAACTACAAAGAAAAAAACGGTCCTCTTTGTTTTAATCAGCATTAACAATTGTAAAAATAAGAGATATTCAACTGCTATCTTTTGGTGCGGAGCAAAGCAAAGCAAACTTCGATTTATACTATTGCGATTGTCTTGACCACTTCTTCAGCGTCATTAAAAAACTGCAACAGGTGGTTGTGAAAAATCATACTTCACGATAAATGCATACATTGCAGCATAAGTACTGGTATTAATCGATAATTTAACCTCTCTTGCTGTAGAAATTGGAAAAAAATTGCCTATTTTAGATATAGAGTAAATATGTTATTATGACTTTAGATGATTAGTTTCTGTTACGTGTTATGTATGCTACTATATCGTTCAAGGAAACATTCCGATTTTCATTTTTTTTACCAATTTGTATAATTGGATCCGAGAGAATCGTTAATTTTAATTTTTATTCGAGTTCTGGTGAAGAAATAACTTGCCTAATTCCAGCTTTTCGGCTTCTTCCTCGGTCATACAAGGAGTTGGAGTCCACAATTCGATGTTCAAAATTTCAAAAAGAGAACCGTCCGGATGTGCATTGCTCAAAGAGGGTGATCCAAATGTTATACAGGGACTACTGGAACCTTGGAGCAAATCGGATTGAAGTGCCAATCCGAATCCCCAATTGTGGCTGTGGTCGACAGGAGGATTATTATCAATAGGTTCGTCCGTTTTCTTTTCGGCCGACGTTGAATCTGGCATTCCACCTCCAACAGCGACTCGATCGTGGGTGCAAAGCTGGATGAATCCATTCTCACCCGTGTATGGGTACACATCAATTTCAGATTCCTTGTGAGCTTGATCGAGAATGCCATGTGTTTTTTCTAGGCGTGAATGTCGCATCTTCCATAGGAAAGACTCTCCCGTTCCGAAGTAATTCCAACTCTTCCTCCAAGCTTCTCCCGTGAAACTACCAAATACTTCACCGTCGAGTGTTTCAATGGCCAAGATCGAGTATTGGACACCCCGAGCACGTTTCAATAATGTCTGGAGGTGTGCTCCGTCTCGGACCATGCTGTATTTCATATAAAAATTCTCACCGCTTTTTGAATTGGGCAAAAATGCTTGCAGACTTTCCATGAGAGGAGGACTGAGGACGTGCGGTTGCGATGACTCATCCGCGACTGATGTTCCTAGAATTTTAAATCCGAGAGACCCGCCTCCACCATACCCATTGACATATTCATCTTGCAAGATATTCCAGGCGTCAAATCTTCCCTTGGGGGAACCACCAAATTCCATCTCCCAAGATGCGGATCCACCTTCTGAGAGCTCATCAGCGAAAGTATCCGAAGCTTCATCTGACGAGGTGGGAATCTGTAACAAAAATTCTCTGCTGGGACCCAAAAAGGGCGTTGACATATTTTCATCGGATAGGGACTTACGAATGTTTCGAAACACATCCGATGTACGCTGTTGCTTCCCAAATGAAGAAAAGATAGAAACATCATCGAACGAACTAGCGGTCCGAATACTAACATCGTTGTTCAAGAACTGGGATATATTTCGGAAAGCTGTCGAAGCTTCCCGATATTGATAACGTGAGTTATCATCGTCGATAGGCTCGTCCTCAATTTCCGTCACTTCAACACCTTCTCCTTCGTACATATTCCGAGAGGCTAGTCGCATGAGCACGGGCTTCGATGGTGATGCGCTATCTTCTCGTTTCGATACTGCCGAGAGAACTGTTAAGTCGTCGTCATCGATAGTATTGTCGATAGTTGGATCCGTTTCCACTGTGAGAAGAATTGCCATGTCACGTGGAGAAGAAGAGGAGGTTTGTTTATGCTCACTATCCATCAGATCTGTATGTGACGACGATTCTAGTTGTACCCATGCCGAAGCAACGTCTTCTGTGACTCCGAACTGTCGAACCATTTGATCTCGAGTCATTGGGTTCAGGTTAATGCTACTAGCTATCGAATCCTGACGAACAGGTCTACCGTGGTGAAGTGAAGGAATGGTCGATATAGAATCCTGTCTGATAGGGGCCCCATGATGTAGGGACGCGAAACTAGCTATGGAATTCTGTCGTACTGTTGACATTGAATCCTGTCGAATAGGAGTCGCGTGGTGTAGGGAAGCGAAACTAGCGACAGAATCTTGTCGGATAGCGTTTCCATGATGCAATGAAGGAATACTCGAAATAGATGATGATCTAAGGGGCTGACCATGATGTAAACTTGGAATACTACTATTGCTGGTTCCTCTTTGCATTATTAGCTTCCGCGGGTCCTCCTTCTGCTCTTGATCTTCGTCAAGTTTATCGGTGGCATCGGTGACTGGTAAGTGGGAATCTGACATGGCCCGTCGAACAATTTTCGAACGCGGATCTTGTTGTTTTGATGACGACGTTAACTTGTTCGTATCCGCGGCATCATCTACGGTTGTGAGAGCAGTTTTTCCTTTATCAAACTCTAATTCCTCGTTAAATGCATGAAAGGTCACAGATTTTTTTCTACCATCTGAAGCAAAGGATGATCGACGATCGTTTTTTTTGAAACTGATCGGCTCCGGAATTTTTGGCAAACTCTTTTGAGACGCACGACGGGACATCAACATAGATCTCGTCACAGATTTAGAACGACGGTGTGGTGATGGACGCGTCATCGGTGGAAGGCTCCTCGTGAGAAATTGTTTCCTACTACCATCATCATCATCATCATTGTCCGATCTAAAAATATCCTGCTGATCAGGATGCGGATGCTTTCCAAAAAGGACAGAAAGACCACTCATAGCACTTGCAACGCTCCCGATACTACTCACACTCGATTCTCGTCGTAGCAATGATTTTCGTGACCCACTCGCAGTCACAGCGAGTCCAGATTCATGAGCCCGCCAAAGGTTTGTCAAGTTATTAGTTGTTTCACTACGCCGTCGTTCCAAGATCAGATGACGACGTTTCGATCCGATTATAGTAGATGGAACAGCGGAAGGCGAAGACGACGACATCTTCGTGCTGTCTTTTTTGCCATTATTGATTGACGACGATGCCAGTGAGCTAGTTGCCGCTCCGAGGAGGCCTCTTCGCTCAGTAGTCGCTACAGAAGGAGCATCACCGTCACGTGGTGCATCATCGTCGAAGGCATCTGATGTGTGGCTAGTATCGCTGATGTTTAATCCAATTTCGTCACCATTGTTGTGCTTCAAATGCCGAGGTGTGCAATGATCGAAAAACAAATCCTCATTCTCGACGGTTTTAAGCGCCATTTCCACTTCCCTATCACTTCCATCTATAGTCAATTGTTCCAAAAATGAACGTTCGTATTCCGTGAAGGTATTGCTCCTCGTAGATACCTGACGTCGCAACGAATCACGAGTATTCCTTGAACAAATAGATACATCACGCGATTCTTGCCGGGTCGTTGAGTTTTTCGGAAGAGGCACTCCCGGCAGTTCCGTCTGACTGATGTTGTCGTTGTTGTTGTCGTCGTCGTCTTCGTTGTTATCGCCATCATCCTGGTCCGTATTGTCGTTGGCAGTAATCACCCCATCGTTTCCAGCGGTAGGATCTAGCAGCTCGTCTTGCCTGTGGTTTGCCGTCATTGTTGACATTTGCGTCGACGTCGACAAACTGGAATCACTTCGATGAAGAGGCACTACTCCGGATGTCATGATTTGTGAAGATATTCTTTGTTTTGTGTCGAATGAATGTTTTTTATCTGATGTTTTATTGTTCGTCTTTTGTGGGATTTAACGATTTCTTGAAATTAGTTCTCCTGCTTTCTTGCTTTGTGTTTGGTTGATCTTGTTCTTACGGTATTCGCCAGAAGAACTATTCTTGCCTTGTCCTTTTTTGGTTCACTAGAACTTTCGGGCTTGCATTGATACGTCGTGAAATTCCAAAAGGGGTATGTTGTGAAAAAAAAATTGATAGTCGTTCATTGAGCGAGGTCTCACAATTTTCGCCAAAAAAATATTTCTAGTCGTTGGTTTTCTCTCAATCGTCCAATCAAAAAAGGAAAATCACCGTAAAAATCCAATGCATGATTGCTAGCGCGGCGAATTTCACAAGATTGCGAGCGCAGCGAATTTTACAAGATTCTAAAAATAGTTGCTGATGCAATGATCATTGAAATTGCAAATGCGTCTAGCTACCTCATCTCAGGCTCACTTGACTGAAGATTTCCTAATTATGTAAGTATGTAAATAGTGTTTATTAGAAGCGTGAGCGTGGTTGCTCATTAGTGGCATCTTGCTCAGTCATACCCTGGTTACTCTTTCTTTGTGTCTTACTCCTTCATTTCCCCATTTACAGAATGTAAACCATCAAAACAAGTGGAGACAGAAATATAGTGAATCATGCGTGCTTTTGATTGTGATTGATCAATATAGGTTGCATATGCTGATTTCCATCTTCCCTTGAAGACATCTGTATGTGATACTTGTTTTGTTCTATCATCCCTGTGGTTTGCTCACAGAATCACTGTGATGTGGTTGTCATCTGTCAGTGTATTGACAAAATCAATGGACTTATCATCTATTCATTGTAATGTAATTGAGTGTCTCACTTGTACTTGCCGCTTTCTTTTTGTTGGTTGATGTGCACTAGCTGATCTAACCAACTGCACTGTGACTATCAGCTATTAAAATTGTGGAGTTGATTTTTCCATAAAATGGTTCTATCTTAACTGCATCTGCCATATTTGTAAATTCAGCCTCTGTTGAAGTTTGTGCTATTACTGTTGGTTAGGTTGTAATCGTGTTCGATATTAGACTGATGCTCCTGCTACCATCATTACTGTTACAATAGTACCAGTCCGATGCCCATCTCACTTCACCCTTCACAAGATCCTGTGATTTCTACTGTATTCCAACTGGGATGCGGCTGACACTGGGGTTGGATCATTTGAACTAGGCAGATCTATGTTCTTCACCACAGTTGATGACGCCAATATCGTGGTCAACCATCTCTTTTGGTTGCATTTAGAAATGCAACTACCTGTTTCACATATCACAGCTTCATAATGAATATGAACTAGGAGTTGTGCATGTTGACTTCGCCAATTGTTTGTAGACCCCCATTCAACATTCAACAATCTATTTTATTGATTCCGGACCCCTGCTTGTCTGTATATATTCAGCTTGGAACTTTGAATCACTCTTCATTGGTGCTGGTGGCAATCAAGTTGTTAGCTTCTCTTTAACCATGATGTGATACAATCTTGTTGATGTATGTTTCACATTGTACACACATGGTTTTATTGGTATTTTGTTTGCTCTACATAGCCCCATTGAATTTTCTTCTTTTCTTCTGCTTCAGAATTGATTCAGTGGATTTATCTATCGCACTCCTATTTGAATCCTTGTTTGCGACTAGAAAATCATCCACTTGTTGAAGAATAAGAGTGATGTTATCATCTTCAACACTCTGTGAAATATTGTCATCTTTGTTGTGAAGAATATAGTACAGGCAGGCTTTGTGTACAGTTGATGTAAATCCCAGTTCATTAGTGATCATCATCTATGATTATTATAATACTTACTTCCTCCGTGCACTGGAAGTATCACTCATTCTTTGTGCTTTTGTTGCGTAATTTCTATTGCACTTATCCCAGTGGATAACTTCTGGTGCACAAAGGAAGTATATCTCATAGTTGTAGTGATTCAGGATGTCCCCTGTATACCCTTCTGGGATTGGATCCTTTCCTGGATGTTCAGTTCCTCCCACCACTGTCTAAACTATATGTCTGGTTTCCTAAAGAATGTGGAAGTTGGTGCAGGTGCATGTCACCTTTGTTCCTCTCTCCAATAATATTTGGACTATATACAGCTCCCATCCTACACAAAAAATAGTGTGCAATCTTGTGTGATGATCTTGTGTGATGACTAGGTTTGTCTGTGATAGATATGCATTTAAGACTGGCTATGTGCTTATTGTAGAACAAGATATTTCAAATGAAAAAGCCCTTTTTCTGTAGGCACATGGCGTGTTCCGGCTCATTGCAGAGTTCTTTTTGGGACAAAAAATAATGTGCACAATACCTCGCGACAAGGAAAATTCTTCTAAATTACTATGAATTGTGTTAAATTATACATAGTACTCGAGCGTAGGAGTCATATGTCGTACATAAGCCCCGCGGAGTAGAAATACAAGCGCGAGTGGATTAGTGAGGAGAAATGCACGTGTATGCATTATTGAGATAAAAGAGAACCGAAAGTTAGCTAAAAGCCAAACTCGCACCGTTTGAGTTGAAGTGACCTTGTCGAAGCCGTTGTCGAAGCAATTGGAACCGAGCGCAAACAAATGAAGTGCTTAGGTATATTTATACAAACCGGAACACGATTAGGAAGAGTGTCCGAATATATAGAACACGATCAAGAAGAGTGTTATACATATGGAAGTCGAAGTAGATGTCGATGTCCCCTTTGAACCGCTAATACGATATATATGTATTAAGGCAAAGTGAGTTAGGAACAGAAAGTTGTATACAGGGTTACTGGAAACCGCAATACTAAAATACGAAGAAAAGAGCAGAATTACCTCGATCACGAGAAATGAACAATTGCTGTCTTTTATTGTTGAGAAATTGTAATAACCATAGACTAAATAAACAAGTGTGTTAGTAACAACTTTTGCGTTTGAACATCATCGTTAGTATCGTACGACGTTACTATAGATATATCTACAGAAAGTTACGCCATTCTTCTAGGGAAGTTTCGCTGACAAGAAGGGGTTAGATATCCTGGTAGAACAACCGTGAGTAGTCTTTCAATATAAGGGTCAAGAGTATCAACCCTTCCAGCTTTAATAGAATCTTACAAGACCGAAGAGTAAGACTATTATAATCCTGTTTCACCAATCATCGATTGTCTGTGAAACGTACAAAATTGAAATGGAAAACTATTCACATCAACACAGAAATGGGAATGTTTCGAATCAAACCTCCATGGGTATCTCTATCTGTTTAATAATACAAACTTCTTTTATAAAGACAAAATATAAAATGAAATATGATATCTAATTTATAATGCTTGCGTCCAAGGTCAACCTAAGGCCAACTATAGATCACCAAGCCGTAGGACCATAGGCCCCACAATATAAGACAAAATATAGGTATCTGTACTCTTATCAAGGACAAAACGTTCTGGTTGAATTTAATTTGGTCATTTTGGGATTTCTATGAAGTCTCTTAGTAAGATGACGACAGCTTTTGGTGTATGTGTTGTGTTGAACGGACAGTTACTAACTAAACAACAGACTCTAGAATTTTCCTTGATCCTCCCATCAACAGTTTTAATCCCGCTTGTTTTTGTTGGCTATCGACTATGGTGTTTTGCTGGGCCTAACAGCCAAAAATCAAGATGCGCGTTTATAAACAAATAAATGAGCGTTGGAAAGCTCGCCCTGCACACGCATATCTTCATGGGACTCAATTTATAACTCTGGTTGCTCAATTCACATGCTTTAACCGAACAAGTTGTTGTTCTACAATAATCACATAGCCAGTCTTATTTATTAACAGGTGCAGATCGCATGGCTCTTGCTAGCCCCTCTATTCTATATGATGAGGGAGCAATGCATCAGACTAGCTATTAAAATGAATAACAAGCTATACTATACTACTGCAGAGTATCACCAATGCCAGCAGCTATCATGCCGTTGGTAACAACATAACAGTGCTCAACAAACACCTATCTTGAATTGTCTGAGATCTGAGAGACAGCCAAGATTTTTATGAAAAGAACCAACTTTAGAGAAGTTCTTTATTTAAAAAGGGGTTGATCATGAAAGGAAGAAATATAATGCTCCCTGTAGTTATCAATTCAAAACCAGAATGGAGCAATAATAGTAGATAAAACCGAGCCAAAAGAAAGGAAACAACTAAAACAAAAACAATTATCAATTGATTGATTGATTTTTAAAATAAAAAAAATGAGGTACCACTGTCCATCGTAAGAAAAAAAATTCAAAATGTGAATTCGTAAAACAACAACAACAATTATCTGTTGATGATTGATTGATTTTTAAACTTAAAAAAAATTCCAAAAATGTGAATTCGAGGGGATTCGAACCCCTGCCAACGAAGACCAGAGCCTAAATCTGGCGCCTTAGACCACTCGGCCACGAATTCGTAAGCTCGTACTGTGTGTTGTACTGACTTAGTTTGTCGCTGATATTTTGGTTATACAAACTAGAACAAAGGCTGTCAAATCAATCATGATTATAAAATATATAATGACAAAAATATTTTCTCTTGTAAAGTGTACATGAATGCATTTTGCCATATGCTTGGACCACGATGAATGATGCATGGATGCGGAGCAACAATGCTGTCGAATACTAGTACTATAGTGACTGCTACTACGGCTACCGGTACATCACCTCGTAGTCGTAGAAGTAATGACGATTATTGTCGCCTTCGTCGTGCCGCTGGATCACAATTCTTATCAAAATTGATTGAAATAATAACTAATGAAGAATGGACAGCAGAAGAGATCGACGATAACGGCGATAACGATAACGATAGTAGCAATGGCAATGGAAAATCAGCATTGCATATGGCAGCATGGAAGGGTTGTATAGAAAATGTACAATACTTAATCGAAAATGTTGGTTGTGATATCAATTCCTATTCCAAACAAAAATTTAGTTATGGTAAAACAGCCATCTTTTTTTCAATCACACAAAGTCGAATTGAGATAACCGATTATTTATTGAATTGTCATAATCAAGATAATAACAGTAATAATAATACTATTAAAGTTACTATTATTAACAATAAAGGACAATCCGTATTAAGTATAGCTGCATCTCACTTCAATGCGGGTAGTGATGTGTTGGAAAAAATTATAGAATTAGATTCCATACAGGGAAATGATTCTTGTTGGTGGAATTTTCGTGAATCACATTCAGATAATTTTGAATATGGTGATTTAGATCCAAGATTTATAGATCGACCATTGTGCAATACTGATGTTGTCACATCCCTTGTGATCAATCCAACAACGAAACAAACACGAAAGGGTGGGTTTTCAAGACGGAATAATCCGGATACTACTGTTAATACTGCTGTTGGTACTGCCCCAAAAATAAATGGTAAGACAGAGAAGAAACAAAGCAAGAGGAGGATGAATAGTATTAAAAGGAAAAAAGAGGCATCTTTACTATCAGCTCTTTCATCACATGAACAATACGAGTTGGAAGAAGCGTGGGAGAATATTGTGTCATCAACATCATCATCAGCAGAACAATCATCGTCGTTACTATTACTACGAATTGTACATCTAAGTGACAAACAAAACTTTGCGTGGATACCAGAAATGACAACGAAACTTATTGATCATTTTGGTGGTAGTAAAGATAAGACTATTAAACTGATTGAATCAACAATACAGAACAATCTTTGTCAGCGACAGCGACAAAAAGAATTACTTCA
The DNA here is from genome assembly GCA_900095095.1 of Fragilariopsis cylindrus CCMP1102. Taxonomy (NCBI): domain Eukaryota; phylum Bacillariophyta; class Bacillariophyceae; order Bacillariales; family Bacillariaceae; genus Fragilariopsis; species Fragilariopsis cylindrus. The sequence goes on from FMBT01000503.1 coordinate 60,271, forward strand.
AAAGATTCTTCATAGACTTCAAGGGGTAAAGAAGCAACAACAACAACAGCAACAACAATCTATATCATCAGGTACAACGATTACTAAAACTAACAACGTATTTACTTCTTTTTCTTTTGAACCTTGTTGGAAGAGAATTTGTCATGAGGTTCGACATCTTGACATGTCTTATCTAGAGAAGAAGAAGAAGACGACGAATTTTCCTACTATTCTTTGTCTTCCGAATCCTCCTATATTTGTTGATACAGTTGAACAATTGACAATACTTCAAAAATGTATAATGGATCGTCGATTGGTAGCAATAGATACTGAATGGTATAATACCATCCACGAAGAAGATGTAGAAGACGACGACAATAACAAGAACAATAACAACAACAACAATGATAGTAACAATCACAACAGACAGAAAACAACAACAACAACAACAATCACGTTATCAACACTTCAAATTTCATATTTAGAAAGTGAGAGTAGTAAGGATATTTTATCCTATGTGGTAGACTTAAAAAAGGGCGCAGTTCTGGCTACTACTGCGATTGCTAATTATAACGGCAACATTAACGGCGACGGCGACGGTGACGGTGATAATACATCGAATGTTGATGATGACGATGATTATCATCGACTTGTACAAGCATTGGTTCGTTGGTTATTACATAAGAGTGGACCATCCCTCGTCGAGAACGACAACCATGATGAAAACAGTAATCCATTTTATGTATTAGGATTTTCTATAGGACATGATATTCCCTTACTGGAAGCGTTTCTTTTACGAGGAAATAACAACAACAAGAATAATAATGATAAAAATAGTGAAGATTGCACTTTATCATCATCATCATCACATCAGCTGGATTACCATCATATCCTTGATTTACAAAAACTGATTCTTGCTCAACAACAACAAGAATCATCATCATCATCATCTTCTTCTTCTAGTACTACTACTAATAATAATAATAATAATCCTCCCGGATTGAAAAAATGTGTGGAACAATATTCTTCTTCGTCATCATCAACAACAAAGATGGCGAGGATATTTTCAAAGGAGCAACAATGCTCCAATTGGGAATTACGACCTTTATCGGAACAACAATTAAATTATGCTGGATTGGATGCAGCTGTATTACTTATTCTACTGGCGGAACACAGCCGACGATTCGATTCATCGATTTGTGTGCAACTAACGAACTAACTAACTAACTAAAATCTAGAATTATCACTATAAAACAGATCTATAATTTTGATTTCTATTCTTGTACGTGTGATAACTTTGTTCTTGATTGACGCTATTACCATCATTCCTACTTTAAACCAAGTTCTGAACCCATCTTTAAGTGAAGGGCATGCCCCTGGTAGAGCGCAGCCAGTAGCGCACCTCGTATATTTGGTTAGTGGAGCTAAGCTTTGTGAGGTTCTAGCTCATCGGTGCTACCACAGTATTGTACTCCTTCAATATGGCGCTTGTCTTACGCGCGTCGATTATGAATTTTGTTCATAGTGGTTTTAGGCGACTTAAAATTAGTAACGTCAAAGAATTTTCTTTGAAGCCAACGGGTGGTGTGTCGTCGAAAAATGCATATAATTTTTTTCAATGAATCCACCGTTGGCGTCAAGGAATTTTCTTTGACGCGCCAACGGTGGGTGTGTCGTCGAAAAATGATGATACAGTGATCTGAAGGAGAAGATTTGAAAATTTCAAATCTGAAAGAGAGATTCTAATGAGAAGATCTGAAAGAGAAGATTTGAAAATTTCATAGAGAAGATTTGAAAATTTCAGATCTAAAGAGAAGATTTGAAAAATTTGAAAAAGAATGTGTGAAAAATGAAAAGATCCAGCGAATGAAAGCAAAATAACAGTGTACACAAAAGAGAGACATAGAACAACAAAATCAAAGTGAAGAATACAACACACACACACACACACAAACAAACACAAAAACGAATTCATCAAACGAATCAAACAAACACACGAACAAATCGAATTGAATTGAATCAAGAATCAAATCGAATCGAATAACGAATCTAGTAGAATCAAATCCATACGATGACGACAACAGCATTAAATTATTGGAATGCTATAGCATTTACAATCAATGTAATTTTTGTATTTGGTACACAGCATCTTAAAGGAACGAAAGATAATGCAACATTATCTAAAAAGTATCAAACATTAGTTACACCATCAGGGTATGCGTTTGGAATCTGGGGAATCATTTATTTAGCTGAATTTGGTTTTATTATAGCACAATTCAATTTTCCAGCAACATTTTTTGTAACTGATATTGTTGGATATAATTTTATCTATGCATGTTTCACACAATCATTATGGTCAATTTGTTTTGGATATGAATATAACACAGCATCATTTATATGTATGACTGCAATTTTACGTTCATTAGTACCAATTGTTTATAAGATATATGATAGTTGTGGAGAATCGGGAGATAATAATCACCATTATCCTTGGTTATGGAATGAATTTCCTATGGAAATTCATTGTGGTTGGATTATGGCAGCATCACTTGTGAATATGAATGTATTATTAGTATCCTATCATGTATCAAGTAAAGTACAAATTATTTCTGCATATATAACACTTGGTATTATTCTATTTTGTGGTACATTCTATCCTGTCTTGATATTCTTTTTTGGTAGGAGTACTTGTAATAATAATAAATTATCAAATTTTGTTATACCATGTGTTATGGCATGGGCATCAATTGCAATATCAAAAGAATTAAATTCACCAAATGAATTAATTGTAACAAAATTTCCACCAGGTATTATTGATTCTATAAAGATATTATCTAAATCAATTGGATACTTCATCTTATTTTGTGCTGGTATAAGCTATGTAAAAAGATTTGCATCTGGTAACTAATACAATATCCTATTTCTTAAACGAACGAAAATGGAAGATCAAATCTACTAGTACCGTATCATCACGCGGATGTTACTTGGTGATATAATAAAGTAGTGGATGAGAGAAAGATGAGAGAGAGAGAAGAGAAAAAGTAGGAACACATTTTATAGTAATAATAAGTAAATTGATTCATTATCTGTTATTTACGTTTTTCTGCTACTATAGTATATGTATATTATTTTTCATATTACAGTATCACATTCCGATACTACTAGTTCTACCATAGAAACCATTAATATACAGTACTAAAGAGCGAATGGTGAAAGTCTCATAATAATTAATTCTGTTATCATGCGATCACAGAATCAATTTCGGGACCAAGGCAAAAATCAAAAATGTAGACTCAATTATTTGTCATTGATGTTGATATTGAGGATGATGATGATGCCATTTCAAGTAAGCTATCAAGTGATGCACCATCACGTACTAAACTATATTGTAACCAAAACGAATGAATCACCACGTTTTGAATATGGTAAATAGTGTTGTGATTTTCTCATTAATGATTGTGTCAATGCATACTCCTCCTCCTCCTCCTCCTCCTCCTCCTTCTCAACGACAACAAAGTTTCCGTCAGTTAAAGTAGTTTCCTTCGTCTTTTCTTGTTCTTCTTTTTTGGTAATGTTGTTGTTGTTTGTCATAATTTGGACGATTGATCGGTGGTCGAGATCCAGTAGTAGCAGTAGCTGTCGATGAAGAGAATGTGTTTACAACGACGCTAAAAGCGGGTCATCCTGTTCATGTTTCAATCTGACTGTATGGGCACATTACGCACGACGTACACAAAGTCTCACGAATTCATATTTCTGGCTTGCCGGTTTAGTTTTAGCTATCAATAGTGGGAACTATACAAACGAAAACTGATGGATAGTGAACGTCGCCCATTCTAATACAAGCGAAAACCTGAAAAAATACCGTACAATTAAACGTACTTGCACGTACAACAGTATTGGTTGTGAAATATTTATTTTCTGTCTGAGCAATTCTATTGGTCAATTTAGAATGAATCATCATCAATCGACGACATCGTCAACAGATAATCTACCAAATGAATAACTGATGTTCAAACTTTACGAATTATTATAAACATTCTTAAAAGTAATACTCGTTTTATTGCTATATCAGTATTGCTATACTTTACTTGACACTAGTGAATTGCATCGCATTTTCGACAATTCCTCCCCACAAATGAAGCTATCAGGTCTTCCGTGCATGGAAGAAGCAGGTCATGAACTGTGCTTCATCTCTCACCCCAAAGCCAGAAAGGAAATAAGTTGCGATATCTTCGGAAAGCTACAAATGTACAGAACTCAAAACGGATGGGAAGTATGGCGATTTATCAAAGATAAAGACAGTGGGAACTTCGTCATTACATCGTGGACTCATACGCATAAGGTACTTTCTTCCAATAGAGACGGAGGTGTGTATACTACCGAGAACAAGGATGGAAGCTGGGAGAAGTGGAAAATATCCCTTCATCCCAATAGTCGTGGCTTGAGAATTCAATCAGCGGAGCACGGCCGATCCCTAGTCTTTAATGGTCACGAACTTTCCACAACGGATAAAGACTACGAAGACACTGCCTGGCATCTGGAGCCAGCTCATCGTAACCAGTTCTTCATTTCCGTAACATCCCATGACAAGAGACTTTCAAGTACCCGTAATGATCCATTTACTCATCACAATCGCAAGTCTTGGGAGAAATGGATCATTGAGCCTAGAAATGACTATGCTGGTCAATTCGTAATTCAGTCGCTGGAGCATGGGAAGTACCTTGGCTCGTGCGAAGATGGATCCCTTGTTGTTGGCGAATTTCCGCACTATTGGACATTTTGTACATCTACACATGGTGGCGTCTTCATCCAATCTGTGGAATATAGCGGCAAGTTATCATGTGACAAAGACGGACGACTCTACACCACCTCAGAAGATAGTGGATGTTGTGAAAGCTGGACTCTCGAACCCATTATGCCAGCAACAATTAACGGCAAACAGATTTGGAGTTTGGTGGGCACCGGAGTCGCAACAATTACTCTTGCTATTGCTGCGCCATTTGCAGTGATGAGTGCTGTTGGGGCAATAGGATTTGGGGTTGAAGGCATTGTAGCAGGATCGACTGCTGCTGGGATGATGTCAACTAGTGCAATTGCAAGTGGAGGCGGTGTGGTTGTTGGAGGAACCGTTGCCACTTTGCAATCTATCGGAGCAGCTGGATTGAGTGCAGCTGGAGCAAGTGCTGCGGTAGGAGCTGGGGCAGTAGCGGGTGGAATTGCATCTCTCGGAGTCGTTGCTGTTACTAATGGACTTGCTACCAATGAGGGGGAAATTAAATTAAACGAAACTAAACGGCACTTGCCACTTTGCTCCTGGCGTCTCTGGTCGTGAAACGTAACACATGAATCATTATGATTGATGACTCCCTGAATATACCAGATGTTAATATATAATCATCATGCCAGTCATTAAAGTATATTCATACAAGCGCCCGTGTAATATAGCGATGATCATGGGTCCAGCTTGCTATGCTTCTATAGTATTAGTCCTATATACATATAAACCGTTATCCCTATTTACCTTAGGCTTTAGACTAATCATAACTATAACTATGGATTCTATTTTGCGATGCATCCGTGACCTTTCTCAATTTACTCTAAAGACAATCAGAAAGAATTTTAGAGCATTTTGCAAGAATAGATATCTGATTTTTATACCACGACGAAAATAGATCAGGTCCTGGGCTCCTTCTTTTGTTGGAAAGGTTTTTAATATGTATTTTCTTTATCTATCTAAACTGGAAAACATAACTGTTTGGACGATTTCCAGGTCCCAAAAATGACAAGGTAATAAATAATTGTGTTTATTTTACTATTCTTTTTTCTTCTTCTCTATGAATGAATGAATCAATCATCGATCATTACGATTTTGATCATAAAGTTATTCAGTAAATATTGCGATGCAGCTTCAAAAAGACCTGAGCTGCCATTAAAATCATGCCATGCCTACTTCTAGACCACACAGTAGGATAGATAGATAGGTCTTTGGTATTGCAATAGAATGTAATTGTGAGCTATTAGTGTTTGTATTGCTTTGTGCGAGTCATACTCGTGACTCCACAGTGAATCAGTCCCAGTCCACGGCATGAGCCCTCCTCACAAACACAACGGCGGCAATATCATGGTAAAGTTCATTGATCTACTAAAACAGATTTTCGGCTGTAGCCGTCAGAAACTTTTGCTTGCATACACTGTAGAACATAAAAATACATCATTTTTTTATCCCTTAATAGAGGAGTAAGTTACACGCATATAATATGCGTGTAAATAGAGGTTTTTGAGGGGGCTGCGAAAATCTAAAAATTTCGTTTCAAGACAAAAGTAATAGCATATTCTTATATACACAGTAGTTACTCTACATAATATTTATTTATGACTCTTGTCAGCAAAAAAGAGTTTAGAGCGCCGACAAGCCATACTTTTTATCACGCAAACTCTGAGTAGTTGTAATGTAACGGTCCTACTAGTTAAGTAACTGACAACTCACCAATAATACTTCAAGGCAGTAATGATCATGATGTCGCTCTATTACTTGAAGTACTTCAAGTAGTAAGTTGTTAGCATCATAAAAAAAACGCGGCGGATTTAATTCTTGCATCTTCTCACATCTATTGCAACAAACGATGTATCATCCAGCGATAGGGGGAAGTACTGCTGGTCAGCAGCAGCAGCAGCAGCAGCAGCAACAACATCGGCAACGTCGGCAACATCAGCAACATCAGCAACATCAGCAACAGCAGATGATGATGATGGTTGGACTTCAACAACAACAGGCCCAACAAGCACAACAAGCACAACAAGCACAAGCGCATGTACCAGGAGGAGGAGGAGGAGGAGGGATAGGAGCAGGAGCGATAATGCCTTTTCTTCCTCAACAACACCAACAACAGCAGCAGCAACATAATAATTCGTACAATAATAATTATCTTGTTGGACAACAGCAACGACAACAACGGCAGCAGGCACAACAGCAGGCACAACAACAACAACAACAGGCACAAAAGCTTCTCCAACAACAACAGCAATTGTTAGAAAACAACAACAGCAGCAGCAGCAGGCACAGCACCAACAACAGCAGGCACAAAAGCTTCTCCAACAACAACAACAATTTGTTAGAAAACAACAACAGCAGCAGCAGCAGCAGCAGCAGCAGGCACAACACCAACAACAGCAGCAGCAGCAGCAGGCACAAAAGCTTCTCCAACAACAGCAGGAGGCACAACAACAACAGGCTCAACAGGCACAACAACAATCGCAACAATCACAGCAACAACGACACACGCATGCACATCAATCTCAACCTCCTGCAGTACAAGCGCAATTAATCAGACAATTGCAACAACAACAGCAATATCAACTTCAACAATTGCAATCAAAAGAACAGGATCTTCGTTTACAACAACTACAACTTGTTCAACAAGATCATAATAAACAACGACAGCAGTTGTCACCAACATTTAAAGAACGGATTCAAAATTATCATCCATCACAACAGGAGCTAATAAGGATGGCAGCACGAAATCGAAGTCAATTACAACATCAAAATCAACAACAGCACCAACAAAAACAACAGCAGCAAAAACAACAACAACAATTATTGCTCTATCAACAGGAGCAGCAGCAGCAGCAGCAACAGCAGGTACAGGTAGACCAGAAAAGAAGAAAGAACAACTTCAACACAACCAAACAATTCATCCAAGACAAAGTGACACAACAGCAGCAAAATCAGCAACAACAACAAAAACAAAAACAACAAGATCAACCGCATATGGCACAAATGATGACAGAATATCATCAGCAGCAGTATGATCAAGAGCAGCAGCAGCAGCAGCAGCAAAAACAGGTACAAAAACAGTCATTATCGATGGCACAATCTCAATATAATCAGGGAGTACAGTTACGGCGGCTACAGTTACAGCAACAGTTACAGTTACGGCAACAGCAACAAGTACAGTTGCAGCAAGAACAAGAACAAGATCAGAATAATATTAAACCACCACAACCACGATCCTCCACAACAACAACAGCAACAACAAAATCCAACAGAAATAATGATAATAATATTGCAGTAGTAGCAGCGAAAATTGTTATAATCGACGACGAGGATGATGATGTCACAGTATCAGCAAAAGTAGAAACATTAGCAGAACTTCGAGAAACAACCAGACAAGAAAGATTAAAGAAACGAAGAGAATCGTACAAAAAAAGACGAGAAAATAGAACACAAACACAAATCAATGATGATACGATGAAACAGTTACGACGGTTACAGTTACAGCAACAAGTACAGCAACTAGTACGGTTAGAGTTTCAGCACGAACAAGAACAAGAACAAGATGAGAATAATTTTAAACCACCACAACCACGATCCTCAACAACAACAACAACAACAACAGCAAGATCCAACAGAAATAATAATAATAATACTGCAGCAGTAACAGAAATTGTGATAATCGATGACGATGACGATGACGATGACGATGACAGAATATCAGCAGAAGTAGTAGTAGAAGTAGAAGAAAAAACATCATCCAGACAACAAAATAAACGGCGACGACGACGTAGTAGTAGAAGAAGTTGTGCTGTTCAAAACAATCGTCCAAATTACAATGACGATAAAGATGACACTAAATATGAACAAATAATAAAGGGATTTGAAAATAGTTACGATACTGGGACTGGGACTGGGACTGGTACTGAAGATAATGATGATGATGATACAATAGCTTCGACGGTAGCAGATAAGACTGCTGCTGCTGCTACTACTACTACTACGGGAACAAAACCATCATCGTCATTATCATTATCATCACAGCTACGGGCACGGGCACGTGATGTACAGCCACCACCACCACCACCACAGCAACAACAAGATAAGACTACTGCTGCTACTTCGGGAACAAAACCAATATCGTCATTATCATTATCATCACAGCTACGGGCACGGGCACGTGATGTACAGCCACAACCACCACCACAACAACAACAACAACAACAGCAACAACAACAACAACAACAACAACAGCAACCAAGGAAAAAAACAACGTTTATTCGTACATATATAATGTATTTGTGTGCAATGATATAAATCGAGGGAAATATAGAGAAGAAGAAGAAATAGAAAGAATAGCTAGGAATGAATATAACAATTCACACCAAAGAACAGAACAAAATAAAGCAAAATGTTTGACTTTTTAATATTATTATATTTTCAATGACCTTTGACAGATAATATATCCCATTGTATTTCATCTGGTACGAAATCTAAATTCCATTCATGATTATGATTTGGATATATTGTTGTGGTCATTTCAAATATTAAATCCTGTCTGGAACATTCACCATAATGCCATGGCAATCGACCATTCTTATCTTTCTGTAATAAACCATCTGGATATATCTGAATCAGTAATTTTAAGATCTTTTCATGACATGTTGGTGATGCTGATGCATAATGGATAGGTAATCGACCATTCTTATCCGCTGTTGATAATTGTTGTATAGCAATATTAGCAATATTACTATCATTTGTAGTAGCAGTAGCAGTAGTAGCATTAGTAGTCCCAAATAATAAATAATGTATAATTGTATATGCATCATTTGATTTAGATAATACAGCATAATGGATTGGTAATCTACCATGTATATCTTTTTTTAATACTATACTATTATTACTATAGTAGTCAATCCAATTCTTGACATCTAGTATTGTGATTGATTTGGACATTGCTAATGATGAATATAATAATTCACCATTAAATTTATTATTATCAAATATCATTTGGGATGTACCTATATCAATTTGTTCTGGCCATTTACGTAATAATGTATAAATTTGTGATAATGAGTTGTTACATGTACAGGATAACATTAATGGTGTCATATGAAATTCCGAATCTTGTATACGTAAACATCCTTCGTATCCATTCAATAATAATTCAATAATTGGATCATATATTTTTTGTTTTGATCTATTATATAATACACTACATTCTTTAATTATACGATGGATTGGTAAATCACCATCACCACCACCACCACCAACACCAGTAGTGATGATACTTCTAGTATTCCCAAATTCATCTTCATTGTTATTATTGTTATGAATTCCAGATGATTCAGATAGTAATGAGGATGGGAAGGATAATAAAATAGGATTCTGTTGTAGTAATAATTGAAGGATTTGAATATGAGGACTACTACTACTACTAGTACTAGTACTAGTAGTACACGTACTAGTAGTACTAGTAATATTTTCAATTCCTATTGCTGTTTCTAATGCATAATCAAATGGAAATTTTCCATAATTATCACGACAGTGACAGGCATCCGGATAACAGTGTATTAAAAGATCAATTGCATCCACTAATTGAGTTGTACTATTATCACCAGTTGTTGTTCTTTGACACACAATATGTAATGGCAATTGACCACCATCTCGTAATGACGTTGTGGACACAATACTATCAGGAAATAGTAGAATAATTTGTTTCAGTAAATCCTTTATACTAGTGGTCTCGTAATGCTGTTGCTGCCACCATTGTGATTTAGGAGATAATAAATAATGAATTGGTAATCTACCATTATCATCTTCTTTTTGTAATGCCTCTGGATAAAATTCTAATATTATATCAATTATACTATTACTACTAACGTTATTACTACTAACTTTACTACTAAATGGCATTGGATTTTCATAACATTTATGTATTAAAGTTTGACCATATAAAAATGTCCGTTTGAATTCCGATGGTAAACGTAAAAATAAATCTTTGATTGCAGTTACAATATTGGGAAGAACCCAAATTATATTATTATTTTTATTATCCAATAATTCATATATTTGATAGGCATCATGATAATAAAAGCCGTCGTTGCCGTCGTCGTTGGCATCATTATTGGCGTTGTTCATTTTTCTTGCGGCTTTTATACGCTACTCTAAAGATTACGTTAACTACTTGTGGTACCCTCCTCTACTGTCTTTGCAAACGGCGGTTGTTGCAGTTCCCGCTCAAGAAGTCCAGAATTTTTGATTTTTGCTTTGAACGATGAGTGATGAGTGATGAAATAATGGATGATGATGATGTGTTTCCTCTCGTGATTCGATTCGAATCGAATCACTGAGTCTGGAAAATCCAGTGATCGACGCGGCGGGGGGGGGGGGGGGATGCAGTAAAATATATTATGCTTGTTTTGTTAGTATAATTTTTTGGAAATATCCACGTTTGGAAGGCCCAAGGAGATCGCCACATCACAACAAACAACAACAAACAATTTCATAAAATATGAATATTCTCAAATCGAAACAATTTTATATGATCGAATGCATACACTTCTAGCTAGTATAATCTCTAGTAGTCCCGAAGTAGAGCAACAACAACAAAGAATAACGACAAGAAGAATAACAACAAAAACAAGAACAAGAACAGTAACAACGAATCAAGATTAAGATGGGAGGATCACCATATGAAAAAATAAAGTTTGAAAATGCAGCACGTATCTTCTTGAAAAGACAACGGCAGCACGACGCAAAAACTCAGCAACAAAAACAACATCATCGTCGACTTTATCATTTTCATCTTATCGCCGATACGACGACGACGACGACGACGACGTCCAATAAATCAGCTTTACATTTCTTATCAATTGTAGTATTGTCGGTATATATATTTAATTTTGATATATTTGGGAATCAGTGTTCACAAAAATATTAGAATTGACCCAAACAGCAGCAATAATAATATTAATAGTATTGCTCATCATCATCATCATCCTCATCCTACAGGAATCGCAAGTATAACGTCGTCGGCGGCGGCGGCGGCATTGTCATCGAAGGATGTAACAATAGATAACGAAAAAGAGGAATTGTCATCGATTTATTCAAAAAAGCAGCAGCAGCAGCAACAGCAACAACAGCGGCAAAAACAACAGCAACAGCAACAGCAACAGCAACAGCAACAGCAAAAACAATTTGACCAAAAAGATAATCAAAAACAAAAACAAATTAATCAAGAATTGAATTTTATCCAAAATAATGAATTAAATGATCGTGATTATTTTTCGGATACATTTTTATTATCGAGAAAACGATTTTTAGAATTGGATAGTTTCCAGAATAAAGACAATCGAGGCAGCAACCATGGTAGCCTCCAATGATCAAAGAGGACATCCCTACCAGCATTCGAAAATGTTTGTCGATTGGACGGATTTTAATGTGGAACATATGAGTAAATATTGGAACATGTTGGGTCTATTAGATTCCAATGATCCAAATCAATTATTAATCATCTGATTACCACATTTTATGAACCATATATTAAACGTAGTATAATGGATGAGAATGAGAATACAAAACCAAAAACAACTATTATGTCCAACACTATAGCAATGATAGCATTTATGCCATATTCTTATAATCGTCGAAAATCACTTTTTATAAATAAAACACCAGAGGGTATACAAAGAGGAAAAGTCTTAAACATCGTATTCCTTAGCAGCCACAATTGCATCATTATGGTCTAGTGGACCATTTGGTCGTATCGTGATTGTTGGTTTAAACGAATCTGACAAGCAATATACAATAGAGGCATGTAAGATATTACAAAAATTATCATCAGCATCAGCATCCGACCAAAAATCTACATTAGTAGATGACAACAACGACGAATCTTTACCGAGAACGACGGTTATACTTAGCAGCAGCAGCAGCAGCAGTAGCAGCAACACTACTGTAAACAGCTCGATTGCTGAGATTGTATATACACCTGCTGCTACCTACGACAATAGTAAGCACAATAATGACGATGGCGGAGGCGGAGGCAGAGGCGTCGATCAAAATAATAAAATAATAATGGATATTGCTCATATACATGTAACAGATCCGACTTTGTATGAATCAAAGTTTATGAAATTTAATGTACCACGTGCAGCTGTTGTTGGTATGCAACAAGCATTATTATTAGGACAGAATAATAATGATAATGCTGGACATCATCATGACGAATCATTAAATTGGCTCCGGTACTAGACACATCGTCAATAATAATGATAGTAATAATAACAATAACATAACATGACAATAATAGTGATTATTGGAAATATATTGTATTAATTGAACCAGATACAATAATGAATATCAATCATAATTTATTACCAAAAATTAAACAAGCATTAGATGGTAGTGAATCAATATCATTATTTCCGCATCGATTGGCATCCATTACCACATGAATCAGATTTACCCAAAAATACAACATTAAATCGTGGTTTGTATTTACCAAATGTACCAGAATTATATGTCACAACCTTAATGACAGATCCAACTGACAGTAGTACAAGCACTGCTACTTCTGATGATAATGATAATGATGAACCATATATATCTTGTTGTGATGATGGGGGGGAATTATCCAATAGGGAAGCCAGGTAGTGGTGGTAGTGGTGGTGCACCATCATCTCCTTGTCCACAGAAAATAATTAATGGACAAAATAGTGGTGGTGGTAGTAATAAATGGTATTTGGTGTGGATTTCGTGAAATTGATAATGATTATGATGATGATGATGATGATTATGACGACGATTATAATGGTGGTGGTGTTGACCACGTTGACGGTAGGCATAATAAAAGCCATCTCAATCAACAATAACAACAAATGAACAAATATTAAAGGGACATGAAAATATCTTAAAATATAAAATGATGCGTTTAAAAAATGGACTTGGTGTTGTATTTGGTTCCTCCAATCAAGGTCGAAGATGTTTACCATCCAAGATACCATGTCCTATTACGTAATGTAATGTAATGCAATATAGGTGAGCTACTTAGCTACTTAGCTACGTAGCTACGTATTCCTAAATAATAATAATTTATAATAAATAATAATAGTAGTAGTAACTAACTTTTTGCTTTGTTACGGTAGTATGTCTATATTATTATATATATCATGAAATAATATACAGTAGCTTCCTAATAACATGAGAAATTAGACTACTTTTGTAATGTATACTAGTATTCCGTCCAATTTTTTATGCCGATAAGTTTTGATTCCAACCATGACTCGTGGTCCTTTCCTAACGTTTCCAAAGAACCCCAATTAATGAAGAAGCATAGTTAGGGAATCACCCCGAGTTTTGGCCCAGGACATGAATTCATTCCCTTGAACTTAGACTCCCAAAAATCATGAGAGTAATATCGCTACTATATCTTCTGGATTTCTCGTCCCTTCCAGTAGTTTTCTCTCCATAGGTCAAAGCACAGCTCCTCC
>FMBT01000133.1:0-45389 GCA_900095095.1 Fragilariopsis cylindrus CCMP1102
ACCACAATCATCATCGTCGTCATCGTTTTCACGTCCTGAATTTCCTTTTTCGACGATAAAGGCATCCGGCGGAGTACTACTGTTATTCTTCTTTTGGTGACGATGATGAGTACGATTTTGTTTCGTTCCTCTGTGGTTATTTTTCTTCTTGCTTTTGATGTTGCTCGTCTTACTTTCCTTTTTCTTTTTTCTGCCAGTCGACCACGGAGCACATTTATCATAATAATCTGAATCATTTGCGTTGGAATCATCATTTTCTTCGCTCGATGACGCGTACATCCCACCTTGCGTGGTAGTACCATACGCCGTGACAGAAAAAGCAGACGGCGTTCGATGATGGTGCTGTTGATTCAACATTGTTCCCATCGAAGATGTTGTGGACAATCCTCTTGGTTCTGAGTTTTCATCTTTGTAAGGATCAACATGCATGTGATGTTGTCCCAGTCCTTGTTGTTCCCAGACAGTGATACCAGAGTAACTGTATTCAAAAGAATCATCAGCCAGTGCTCGTTCAACATCGACATCCCCATCGGTGCCGTCACTATGGTCATCGTCCAAGTCTACCTCCGAGGCGAAAGCTATATCGGAATCTGATTCAAGAAAGAGTTCATCGCGATAATCTTTAGTCTCAGTGTTGCTGTTGTTGTTTCGTTCCGAATCGGTTATGCCAACTCCACCAACACCCCCTTTACTGGTAAAAAATCCATCTGAGGAACCCATCGCGCCTCGCTGGTGCTGTTCGCGTTCTTCGTACACAGCCTCGATCTGCGACAGAAGCAATTTCAACGTTTCGTAATCGAGATAGGCCGGCTCCCATCCAGTGCGGCGGCCCATACGCAAACTCGAACCGAATCCTACCATGATTGTTTTTTTCTCTGGTTACTTATTCAATAGGTTTCTTCCTATTTTGTTTTTTGATCAGCAAAAATAAGATTTGATTATCATAACAAATCCGGTTGATCGATGACGGCGTACAATAATATATTATATATAGCGTGTGCGACAATGGAATTTGGCGTAAATCAGAATTATCGTGTTCCCTCTATGACGCCACTCTACCTCTGGCCTGGCTGAGAAGAACGTTAATGATGGTTAGCGTATGCTAGGATGATGCGACAAGTGGGATGGAGGAACAGAATATATGATATAAGATGTTGGTACAGTATGGCGTATGGTTTGTGTTGTTGTCACTACTCTGTGTATAACTCAAATACAGCAGGAATACATTCTTAATTCTTGTCTCAAGAAAAATCTTCCGTCAGACGTGGATAAAATTGATTCGAAAGTGTTGCGCGGGCAAATCTAAAATCTTAAATAAAATGAAGGCAAAAACAAAACAAAACAAAGAAAAGAAAAACATCCTTCTGCAATGGCTGACTAACCTACATACACACAACCCCGCAACTCGACAAACAATGGTTCTATAATTATTCTGAAACTGTTTCAATATTTTCGTTTGTCTAGAATACGGACGGTAATTAACAAGCAAAATAGAGAGAAGTAGCACCCGCCATTCGCCAAAGTCGTCAAAGTCGCATAGTTTACGAGAAGAAGGAGAGGGAATTGCAATCAACGACGAAAGAACTATTTAAATAATGTCGTCGTCGTCGTCGTCACCATCAACAACAACAACAACAACAACAACAACAACACATTGTTTTCTTTCTCCTGATTGTCGTGGTTATGTATTTCAATTTTTATCATTATTCGAATGTTTGAATTATGGACAAACATCAAAAACAAGTCTTGAACATATAATTATTGAATTAGATTTACGTCGATCAAATCAATTTCTTATCCGTCCTTTCGAAGAATTGACAACATGTATGGAAAGAATTTTTTCATCATCATCATCATCCTTTGCAATACGACCACAAGACCTTCTACTCGATGTTATACCGACAACAACAACAACTACTACAACTACTACAACTACAACAAGTAATACCGCAGCAACAACACGTGCTAATACTGATAACGACAACACACACAAAAGTAATCAACCAAAACATCCATTCTTGCACCGTTTGTTGGAGGAGGAGGATAATAATGATAATACTCACGATAAAGATAATGAGCATAACAAACGACCACGTCGTTCTTTTTATGCGTTACCTTCAGTTCTAGAACGTATTGAGGGACTTTATCAAAGCCTACCTAATTCACATCCTTTTAACAATGACATACGGAATCTAATTTCGGATCTAAAGAATAAAAATAATATTAAGTTTGATAAGAAAAGCGATTACAACGATAATGACAATAAAAACAACAACTTGATACGACGACTTTCTTCCGTTACGTATTCTCATCGATTACATGCATCATTATTGTCACGTTGTACCGTCCGACTTGAACCAGATCCGTACTACCAAAACAACCACCACCGCCGCAATAATAATAACAATGATAAAGATAATGATAATGACAATGATGAATCATTTACTGTTACTTTAGAACGGTATATGGGAGATGTTTTATCGGCACGTTGCTTAATAGGACATTCCTACATTGGTGGAAGTACCAGTGGTAATATGGCGTTTGGTAATAATAGTGATAGTAGTATCACTGGTGGTGGTATTGACGCTGATCAAGTTATTGTTGAGGGTGGTCCATCATTCGATAAATGGATCGATTATTTAATTTCATTTCAGCAGATTACTACAACATAAATGATGATAATAATGATAGAATCCCATCAGCCAAGGATTGGTACCAATATTGGGTTTTCTTACATAGTGCCTTGCTCCGAGTATCACCATTTTCGATACGACAGGCTGATAAGTTAAAAATTGGACCATTCTCAGGAATATTAGAACCATTTGATATTAATAATAACAACGGTACTACTGGAAACGACGACGAGAGTATTAATGATCACGACGATAATATTGATGAAGAAGATGCAGGAAATCATCAAGATCATCGACAACAACAACAAGACACATGGTTTCTCCCTTCTAGAACCTTTGCATGCTACTCATGTGAATGTCGTGATGTGAAGGTACTTAGCGACCGACTGAGTCCATTATTTCGTCATAACAATCAGCGAGTTGGGATCCTTCAAACAACTATGAACGACTTTGGTCCACTTGGAAATTTTAGGGGCCGGGATCGTGTTTCGACACAAGTTATGTTACCACATAAGTTGTATGTTATATTACTGCGAAATATGTTACTTTCGTGGACATTAAATAACAATCGATTACATAATTACATTGATCGAGATAACTATAGAGAATACGTAACTGATTTACGTCGATGGCTTAATGGGTCTGATAAACGTGGCGTGATGCAATGGATGAAATTATTACAAGAACAATCACAGAAAAATCATCCAATGACCGTCCAACCACCCCTTGTTACAATCCGAATGACAACCCTGAACAATATGGAAAGACAGTAAATCGAGGGATGGATCGTTGTTGCGTTTCCCCTCCCCCCTCTGATAAATCGTGCGTGTTGCTTTGTTCTCGTGACGACAGCTTTATTTCGCCACGTCGAAAGAACCTTTGAAACCCACGTCACATCTTCCGTACACTACCGCAAATTAATAATAATTTAATCACACTTAGCATTAACATTGCCGGAAGTTTATACTATGGTATACGTCGTAGAATAACATTACACATATAATTACTTAACTTTCTTTCTTTAAAAACTAGAACCGGAACTTATATTTGTTACTACTTCTTGCATCATAACCACCTGTCTTCATAAAACAACGTTTTTCCAATGTTTCGTGTTTCTTTCTTTCACACTTACGATTCCTTCATACTAGTACCCGGTTGATGCAAAGCACGCCCCTTACGATTAAGGCGCATCATCATTCGCTCGCGCCATCAAGAAGCAAAATTGTTTGGCAGTTCTGTAGCTAACTTACAGTGCAGAAGGCAGTTCTTTTATATAATTCGAATATTGTAACGTTACATAATACCATCGCTGGTAAAAGATAACACCTGAGGTGAACTAAGAACGGCACGAGTAAGAGTGAAAGCATTTCTTAGCTCACAATGCAATACAGTACCAAACTAAATTAAATTAAACTAAACGAAACTAAATAACTTAATAACGATGGTGATTACCAATTCCGATTCCAATACAACTCTCGTGAGTTTGAACAATAACGATAATAATAAGCATTATGGTGATACAACAACGACGAAAGTAGATAAAACTACGGGTCTTATTCATTATGTTGTACAAACTACTACTACTAGTACTACTACTAGTACGGGAAGAATACCAGCACCATTATCAACTGATGGTACTCCTACAAAATTATTGATTTCTGTAGTAAAAGAAGATAATAATAATAATGATGATGATGATAAAATGATGATGATGACAGAAGAAACAACAACTTCTTACGTTCCATTCTATCTTCCTTCACTTCAACAATCTGAATTCGAATCCAACAACAACAATATCGATGTTAATAGTATTGATGTTGATGAATATATATCACGAAATTATTACGCAAATACAAACGATGATGATTTAGATTTACAACTACAACTACCACTGCTACCAGGTTCGAATGTATTAAAAGAATCACGAAATCGATTATTATACAATAGTAACAGTAATACTTCTTCATCTTCATTTGCATCACCAAGAATCCGTTATTTCGGTGGTAATAATAAAGAAGAAGAACAACCACAATCACAGTCACAATCACAGTCACGTTTACTTTATGTCGCACAAGGAGAACGTGCAAATGCAACAACGAATCAATATGATATTATTATGAGTGATAAGGCAACAACATGTCATATTATTGCCTTTCGTAGTTCGAGTTCGTGTTGTACTACTACTAACAGTAGTAGTAGTAGTAGTAGCACTTCTACTAATGACAGTGATCTACCATTAACATCATTAACACATTTAGATGGTCCACATTATGATCAATGTATCCGTGATATGATTGATGAACATATTCATCATCATCAACAATCTCATCAACCAGTCGATATCGGAGAAGAGAAAAAATGTGATGATTATGACTATAATAATAATAATAGTAATGTTATTACTATTGAAATTCATATTATGGGTGGATTTAATGATGATGATTCGTCGTCATCGACTATTACAGATTGGTCATTACGTTTATTAGCACAAATTGCTGATGAATATAAAAAATTGGAGCAACAGCACCAAGTAGTACAACAACCAAAAGTTCAGATGGTTATAAAAACATTAGCAGTTTCATCATCAAATAATCAACAAGTACAACTCAACAGCAGTAATAACAACAACGCCGTTATTGATAGTCCAATCGGACGTGGATTAGGAATTGATTTACAATCGGGAGAAGTTTTTTTAGCGAAATGTAACAAAAACACTCATACAAATACCAGTACAAGTGGTAGTGGTTGTGGTGGTCCAGCTCCTGTCTTACGATCAGTACGATTATGGTGCCGAGAACAACATCATCATCATCAATTGAGTGTTGTTCATACCGTACAAGATGTGAATAATTTATGGAACTCAATATCAATATTGGATACTAACAACAGTATTAACAACAATAACCAAAACCAAAACCAAAAAAAAATAGCAAGAAATGAATATCAATTATTTTGGGTCCAACCAATTGAATTCAATTCATGTAATATAACAAATTTTGATTCATTACTTCAATTAGATGATGATATACTATTACAATATACATCAACATCACCTAATGTTGAAGAAGATGGATTTTGTGAGGATGTACGTTCCTCATTACAATTTTTGAAGGAATCGAAATCATCACAATCACAACATGAACAATTAAAAGTCAAACAACAACAAGAGCAACAACACCAATTTTTTGGTACCAATTTAAATCGTCCTATAATATTTGCAAAAAGAATATGTACTACTACTAGCACTGCCGGTGGTCAACAACAACAACAATGGAAACAACTTCCATTGTGATTGATTTTTATATTTTATTTTTAAAAGAAGTAAACAGTTTTTATAACACGCAACACACACATACAGTACACAAATTTTAATTTTTTAATTAACTCATAACATAATAAAACACCATAGCAATATATTATTTAGGACATTGTGCTGTCCACACACATTTCCACGTAGTAGTATAGTTTACATTGGTTCACTTCGTTTCCGTACACTTTCAACTTATTCATGTGTGTATTTACAACTTAAAACTTACGATTAACGAACATTATTTTGCAATCCTTGTGTTATCTAATAGCCATCTTTTAAGAATTGGGTTTTAAGAGCCAATACCTAATCTTACCCAATGCAATCTTGACAGCATTATTGCATCCATCGTAAGCCAGTCAGACAGTCGGTCAGTCCATAGTGATGGATGATGCGGAGTAGAAAGAAGAAAGACAACAACATCATCCTTCTTCTCCTCGCTTCTTTGCAACGCATATCTTCTATTATGTATGACCTCCTTACGTGCCAGGAAAAGGCCTAGCTACATGCTACATAAAGAATAATATTATCTAATGTTAAAATAAGTGAGCAATGCAGGGCTAGTAGCTCACTCTATCTTAAGGCACTATCATTTACTGTAGCCATGACGGGTGTGGCCATTTCACTACATTGTATGCTATAAAATTAAATTACTTTACATACCATCCTCTCCACTGACAACGAGAAATGTTTTGAAGGTCACAACCTTTGGCATCTTGGCATATGGCGATTCCTTCGGTTTTTCTCCACTGGAGCTGTGTGATCGTTTAAAGTTGTCCGATTCGCGCCAGTTGTTAAACGCACCGAGCGAGTCCCACGTTGTGTACGAGACGTATGTATTGCCATCATCTTCACTCGATCCATCGCGGCGGAGCAGCTGAAAGTTAACAAACCCGGGAAGATCCGCTAGACTCGAGTCGCGTCCCGCCCACATGTCTTCAAAATCTTTTTCGAAACCGGGTTTGATCCCGAACCGATTGCTCGCAACAAACGCCTCACGCGGCAATCGCTTGGATGTGTCGATCTTACTGCCATCGTCTGATGCAGTTGTTGTTGTGTCTGATGCAGTATTGGGCATACCCGCCACACCTGAAATGGAGGTGGGCACAGCCAAGGCAAACAGGCCATCGTAGTTGGCAGGAGACTCCGCAAACGTCCCGAAATCAACCGTATTACTGTCTTTGCACAAATCGTAAGCTTCCTTGGATTCCCATACAGCAAACGACTGGTAGTTGAATTCATCGTCCGGGAGGGGTGGTCCCATAAAGTCTGCTCCACGTTTTCCCATGTGAAAGTATTTGAGACCTGGCGTCGCAGCAAGTTCTTTTGCTCGCGCCGTCCATGTGTGTTCGAATGCCACTTGCTCATCGCCCTTTGGCACCAGAAATCGCAATGTCGAGGTGTATCGATCGGCGGTGTATAACCCCTTGTGAAGTCCATCTCCTACGACTGTCCGAGGCGTCCCTGCGTCATGGGTATCGGAGTCAACTGTGTTGGCGGTTGAACCGACAGCAAGCGAAGGTATCCTGCACTGTCGTCGATGCGCATGTTGTGACAACTGGAATGCAGTGGAACCAAGCGCCACAAAGGGGAGGAGGATGAATGACTTGCAGAGAAGTTTCATGTTGGATGTTGTATTTCGAAAGAATATTTTTATGTGAATAGCAGAGTTTCTATTTTATTCTTCACGAAATAGGATTGTCAGCAGGGGTAATAGTATAGATTATTACCCCTGATTGTCAGAATAGGATAGAAAAACAGATTGATTATTATTTAGTTTCTAGCTACTAGTGATTGACTAAGATTGAAGATTCATGACTGAAAAATAAATAGATAGCAAACTCAAAACGCTATCACCGCCACACCTGATCCAAACAAAAAACATTTCACATAGCATCACACACCGGTACGCCACAACAATAAACTTGAAATAAAGTGGCCATCAGCGACGATGGAGGACGACGGCAACGCGAAAAACGATGACGATGACGATCCATCCGTCCATTTGGAGCGTTTTCAACAATCTCATAAAAAAAGAGTAAGAAAAATGGAAGAAGAAAAGGATAAACTTCAAAACGAAATTGAGACTATGAATTCTATTGTTGGCTCTGCTGCTGCAAGTAACGATGATGACATTATTGAAATCAATGCAGGTGGAAAAATAATCAGTGCACTTCGTAGTACTCTCACCGTTGCTCCCGATACAATGTTTACGTATATGTTTAGTGGGCGATGGGAAGAATCTATGAAAAGAGATAATAATAATCGTGTATTTTTAGACGAAGACTCTGAACTGATTGAAATGATCATCAATTTCCTACGTATGAAAAAGAGAGAGGACCCCCTTCGTCCAATAAATGAACCTATACTCCCGGTTTCAAAAAAGGAAAATTTTGACTCAATTCTGAACTATTATGGACTGACCGAATTTTTCTATCCACCTCCAGTTTTTCTTCCTTTGGATATTGGTAAAATTGATATTGTGCAGCAGCAGCTTCCTGGGTCTTTGGTCACCGTGACCAAAAGCGATAACAAGATTAAATTTAACAAAGTAACTATGGATACTAGTTTCCATTCTGTAGCTTGTAAGCCATCACTCAATGCTTCTTCCGACGAAGGATCGTTCTGGAAGGTGACTATCGACAAGATGCCTCAATGGATTCTCCTTGGTATTATAGGAAGTCTCGGTGGTACTAATACTAGTCATACAAATCCAACCTGCTATGGCTGGTCGATTGGATCCCAAGTTTGGGTGGGAGGATCGAGTCGAAGTGGAGATTCTGGTTGGACAACATTTACTCAAGGTGAATGTCTCCATTTTCATTTGAATTCAAAAAAATTGACCATGTTTAGTGTCCAGAAAAATAAAAAGTTTGTCATTAATATTGCTACAATACCACTTCGCGAATATTATATTCATTTCAATCTTTATAGCATTGGTACCACAATTTCACTTGAACCATTGGGTGAAGAAGAACGTGAACGCATACTTGAAAACTAACTAATTTCAATAATAATGGTGTAACGAGACTATAATTCTTTCGAAGGGGAGACTATGATTGATGGAACTGATATTTCGGTGTCGTTAATGAAGATCAAAGGTTGAGTACAACTAATCGATTCAGTAATAAAATATTTGACACAATTCGATTGCAAGGGCATTACGTTGAAATAAGAAAACACTCTTTATATAGATAACAAAGCCAATACAATAAATGGCATAAAACATATTTAAATGTTGTAGAATAACTGATATTTTTAATGGAGTGGTTTCGTAATGTGACGTGCAATGCGATCTTGTAGCAGTTCCATCATGTTGTAGGTAGTTTTCTTTGAGTGAAGGTCGTGAGCGAATGGTTTAGAATATCATTAGGACGGTCGATATAGGATTTCCATTGTACTATATGCGTGACTATGAGTAGCGTGTTGTGTTTCATAATATTATGTGGGACTGATTTTTATAATTACTCACACCAGGAAAGGGCATCGTCGTCACTTTCCAAAGATCGACCAGTTTCGAGAAATTTCTTAATATTCGTCGTCCATGATGCTGCTGATGACGGAGATGCTGATGGCGGAGATGCCTGCTGGGCAAAATATCGATGCTGCTGCTGCTGATCTCCGGTACTATTGCTTGTTGAAGAAGAAGCTTGTGGTTTACATTTGTCATCCACCATCGTATCGAACACAACGATATGACGAGCTACATTTTTGTTGTTGTTGTTGTTGACAAAGGGACTCATGATATCTTGTTTGTTTGGTATCTTTGCAATCAGATGATTGATTATGGTGTATTATAATATTATGTTGGTAATGAATAATTCTTGAATGTGTGATTTCGCTGCTGTTTTACTGTACATACCCAGTCCAAAAAATGATTGATTTCATTCATTCACTCGTGAAGAAACATAAAGCCCCCCAAGATCGAATATCAATATCGCGCTCAATCAGTATAAAATACACAGTATATCTATCGTGCCCAAGATTGAAATGATATATCAATCAATATAATAATATGAAATCGTTCTGTGATCAAGGATATTTGATCATCAATACGAATTTCGATTTATTTTCGAATTCATTCACATTTTCTTCAGTTTCTATTTTTAGAACAAGGTCCTAACACATAAATTATACTAAAAGGATAAGGTTACACGACTTCGCGCTACCAGTTTCGCGCTACCAGTTTGTCCATAATAAATAATGTTCTTTGTGGCGTATTTCTTGTCAGACAACAATTGAAAGGCTTTAGCCAAATTCAACACTTAAGCAAAATTCAAATTGCGCATTTCCGCGACAAATTAGGCGCGAACTCAACAACAGCCATCAAAGCGACACAAAAGATACGTACAACATACAAGTAAAAAGGCAGAATGTTGACGTGAATGTGATTGATTAGCTCACAATCCATAGCGAAACCGAATCGAATCGAATTAAAAAAGAAAGTCAACAAAAATCTCCAGCAATTATCATCATCATAATCATCATGCAAATATCTTTCAATTGTAGCTACTACTCTTCCTGTTATGTTGTTATTGTCGTCTTCCTTGTTGGGAGTATGACCAAAGATCTCATTATCAACATGGGAGGCAGCAGCAACGGTGCCAATATTATCCATATTAACGGTCAAACTACAAAATACCCCGCTAGAGAACGCATTAGCCAGTTCGTTGAAGAAGGGCAGATGTTCTTTGTTAGAGAAGATCAAATAGCACTTGGTAGAAATTTGAGTAATCCAATATTTCCATCTATGACAAATCAAGTTAATAATATTGAATGGTTTTGTAAACCAGCATTTTCACCTGATAACAATGATGATGGGAATTATGATAATGTTGTTAGTAGTTTCATCACCTTCAAATTTAAAGGAAAAAAATTTGGTAGTACTGGTGGTTATACCGCTGCTTGGAGTGTACAACTAACTTTGGTGGTTCGTATGAAGAATATGGTACAAATTATAAAACCAGGACCAGTAGATATAATGATGTTGGTGATAGTAGTCGTTCTTCAACGATCCAATGGACACTTGATGGTTTAGGTTCTACAACGGGACTCGTAACATCTGGAGAAGGCCGATGGACGTTTGATACAGATGAAACAATCTTCGATTTGTTTAAGGAAGCACTTGGCGGAAGAGAATTAACTGGCGAAACTTGTAAGACTATATACGATGAAATTTATGTGGAAAAAGCAAAACTGATTACTACTCCAGCTCCCACCCGAAATCCTACTAAAGCTCCAACATCAAAATCTCCGAAAAAGAAAAAGTCTAATAAAAGGAAGAAAAGTGAACGTAACTTACAAACTTTGTTGGAAGATGATAATTATGATGTAAATGAAAACGAATATGCGTCATTGAAAGAACAAGTTAATAAATTGGAAAAAACTGTGTCTGTGCTCTTGGGACGTTTAGATGAATTATTATAAAAGATACGAGAACAATGGGTTTTATATTGATTTGTAAGACAAAATTATGCTGTGTATTATACGCAAACAGGATTTATTCGATTTAATCATGGAGGAGTCCTGGGAAATATTAAAAGTAAATATATAGATAACGATAATAATATTAGCAACAATGGTGATGTCAGTCTGTTTCGATCATGTGTGTAGGGAAGTCATCGTCGACAGGCAAAGTGAGGGAAGAAAAAGAAGAAGAAAACAAATTAAAGTAGCAACTTAGAGAGTGTCTCCTCCTCTTAGATAATATGTAAGAATCATTATTAATGTAACTTTCTTCATCTGCAAAGCTTTATATAGAAATAAGAGGACGTAGTCCCATATATATCATATCGGATTTGCAATACCACAAGTACAACAACGAAGAAAACGCCAAGACAAAGAACAAAGTGTAAACTATACTCTTATCTACTCTAGCACTAGCACTAGCATTAGCACTAGCCATATAGTACGAAATATTTAGTAAGATCTATATTAGAAGCAGAAGTAGTAGGACTACAATACTCTCCATTCAGGTGTAGGTGGCTTGTTTCACGTCCTGGGTCGACGAGCTGGTGATTTTCGCCTCCAATCACTAGGTATGTTG
Source organism: Fragilariopsis cylindrus CCMP1102 (assembly GCA_900095095.1). Lineage (NCBI taxonomy): Eukaryota > Bacillariophyta > Bacillariophyceae > Bacillariales > Bacillariaceae > Fragilariopsis > Fragilariopsis cylindrus. The sequence goes on from FMBT01000133.1 coordinate 11,987, forward strand.
TAGATCCGATCGTCCGACAAGGGGTTTTGGTCATTTAAAAAACAAAAACACACGATCGATCTTGATAATCAAACTTTGGAGAGTGCTATGGGTAGATAGTCCCATTATAGTGTGTAGCAATTGCGTATTTTGGGGTTCTTGTAACATTGGATAATGGATCACACGAGTCAGTCGCCATCATTATTGTTGTTATTGTTATACGGATGTTATTGGTTGCTGTTGCTGTTGATTGCTTCTATTTCATAACGGTAAATATCGGGTACATGGTGCTTGATATTGAACGACCTATTGCTTACGATTTTATTGGTTGCGGTCGACGACTTCTGTTCTACTACTTTGCTCTCGTATTGTGTTGTCGGTTTGAGTTTGCTCGAAGAACATATATAAAAGTAAACTTTTAAAAATATGGAGGCGCGAATTGGTTTTCATGGAAAAGATAAAAGATATTTAACTCGTGATTTAACTTTTCAGTCACGCGAGATCTTTCCTCTTTCAAAATCATATTATGAATTATTATAGGAATAGTAAGTTACTGTATCGTCGGACATAGCAAATGCTGCCCGGTGCTACATAGTACACTTACGACTTGTAGCTTACTCTAAACTCTGAACTCTGAAAGTAATAGCTACTCGCAGTTCAAAGCTATATAACGTACGGCAAAGATAATGCAACAGCGACAACATAAATCGTCATCGTCGTCATCGTCGTCCTTTCCGCGTTTTGCTGGTGCCGCTAGTTTTGATGTTTCGTTTTTATCGGCAATGCTCGTATTAGCAGTACTTGTATTATTATTACTACCATATTTGGACGACCCAGTTGGTATAATGGTAATACACCTCAAATCAAATGGCCAGATAATGGAGGAAAAATTCAATCAGAATCAATGGATTTAGTACGTGAAATTAATAAAAGATATAAAACAGCTGCGGGAAAGAACGTCGTTGATTTGTATCCTGGTGAAACTATAAATGATGTAATAAATAAAATAAATGAATTTGATAAAATATTTCCACGTTGTCGACCAAGTTCACGTGCAGCATTTTTATTCCGTTATGATGGTGAACCAATATGGAAAAATGAATTTGAAACAGTATTAAAGAAAACAGATGCATTATTAGCGGACAATAATAATGGTCCATTCTTTTGTGGTTCACGATTTACCGCTGCCGATATTGCATGGGTACCATTCCTTGAACGGTACGCTGGTCAATTGCCATGCTTACATGATGGTTTAAATCCAAAATGTCAGGATAAGTATCCATATTTATATAATTGGTATAAAGCAATGGAAACAACTGTTCCAGTATATGGATGTCGTATACGTGGTGATCATTCATCATGGAGGAAAGTATTAACAATGGCAGGATTTGGTAATGCTGGGAATGTACCACAATTAGTAAATGATCGAATGGATGAAATCACTAAATTAGAATGTAAACCTATATCAAAAGAGGAATATAAGCAACAACAAATATTATGGGATCAATACGTATCGTCGTTAAGTTTAAGTCCAAGTCTTAAACGCAAATATGTATCATCATCACCAAGTAAAGAAGCTGCATCTGTTTTAATTCGTAATCGTGAAAACATTATTAAAGATATTATATCCAAAAAACGAAAAAGTCTACCAACAGAATCAAATGAATTAGATGAAATAATGCGTTCTCTTGCTTATATTTTATGTAATATCGACGACGATGACGACGACATAAGAGATATCAATGATAACGTACAAGCATTAGCATCATTCTTAGATGAGCGTATGTGTGTACCGAGGTAAGTTGATTCATTCATTCTAAATTTAAAAAAAGTTACTATTGTAGTACTATCGTCCTCTCTCTCTCTCTCTCTATTGAATTTTTGGGGGTTTCATCCAGATAAATGTTCGTGGACTCGACTCTAACATTCATTCCCCCCCCCCCCCTTTAATTTTATACCTAATTTTAATCCTGATGTAACACAAATTAAATAATGAATGATCGACCAATCAACAGAGATATGGGATCATTAAGTGCTAGATGCTTTAAACAATTATCCAACTAGCTAACTATAAAGCTATCTGTTGTTAAAAGCCTTTAAAAAACACAAGCTACTATGAATATTGTAGTCTATATTTATACTATCTTAATTATTTTGCATTTAGTCTAATAATTATTTTTGATAACAAGTAAATAGAATCGAATTTTATTGATATGATCCCATCGCCTTTTGGGGGGAGATTTTTCTTCTAGGACTATAGCGTTTATATCAACTTTAGTACGCTTTCTAACTGTTGTCTTGCTATTGATGTACTAGGAATACAAAACTCAAGCAATTTTTGAACTAGACAAAAATCATATCTCAAAAAGGAAAAAATTCGCGCTACAAGGGTGCGCCACTAGGAATTGAACTTGGAATAGCACTAGGAGAAGAGCTGGGTACACTACCTGGTGCGCCACTTGGAATTGAACTTGGAACAGCACTAGCCAAATCACTAGGCACCTCACTAGGAATGAAACTTGGTTCGCCACTCGGATCAAAACTAGGAGCAGAGCTGGGTACACCACTTGGTGAAAGACTTGGAATGGAACTTGGAACATCACTTGGTGAAAGACTTGGAAGAGAACTTGGTGCAATAGGAATCACACTGGGGATGGAACTTGGCGCACTTGATATACTTGAACTTGGTGTGCTACTTGGATCAAAACTAGGAGCAGAGCTGGGTAATCCACTTGGTGAAAGACTTGGAATTGAACTTGGAATAGCACTAGGAGAAGAGCTGGGTACACTACTTGGTGCGCCACTTGGAATTGAACTTGGAACAGCACTAGCCAAATCACTAGGCACCTCACTAGGAATGAAACTTGGTTCGCCACTCGGATCAAAACTAGGAGCAGAGCTGGGTACACCACTTGGTGAAAGACTGGGAATGGAACTTGGAACATCACTTGGTGAAAGACTTGGAAGAGAACTTGGTGCAGTAGGAATCTCACTGGGGATGGAACTTGGCCCACTTGATATACTTGGACCTGAACTTGGTAAAGAACTTGGCTGCTCACTGGGAGGCAAAATTACAGTAGCATCTACCCCTTTGTTAAATAACTCTTTAGCAAGATCTCCTGTTCTGACTGCATCTTCAATTTGACCTGCTTTTGCTGCAGTGTCAACGTTTGAACAAGCTGAAGCAGTGATAGTAGATGTTACATCAAAACACACAAATACTGGACTATCATTTGGACTCGTTTGGCCATCACAAGTTATCACTGTTGCAGTACTTTCGACAGCAACATCTGGACAAGTAGATAGAAAACGTTGGTGTGTTACTGTGTTTGCTAGTAGATCAGCAATACTTCTGATCACCTTAACAGCACCTACAGGTGTTATAACAGGAGGACAAAACAGGTAAATAATTTGTTAATAATAGTTGATAACTGTAACAAAGACAATGTTCTGAAGCAAAAAGAATCAGTTTTGGCTTACCTTCTTCGATTTCTTCTTTAGTAACAGTTGGTGCTACTGCAACAAAGAATGCAAAACTAGTGAAAGGTGTCTCAGTCGGAACATTTGAGGGCATTTTACTTGGTTCAAGACTTGGAGCAGAACTTGGGTCAAGACTTGGAGCAGAACTTGGGCTAGTACTCGGTCTGCTACTTGGATCCTGACTAGGAGCAGAACTAGGTACATCACTTGGTGCGCCACTTGGACTGGAACTTGGAACAGCACTCAGTGAAAGACTTGGATTGAAACTTGGTGCAAAGCTGTTGCTTGGATGCGCAGTTGCGGTGGGTCCAGAACTTGGGACAGCACTGGTGCTGGGTGCATTGCTTAAGCTGGGTACATTACTAGGCGCACCACTTGGTTTGAAACTTGGAACAGTACTTGGTTTGCTACTAGGATCCTGACTAGAACTAGGTACATCACTTGGTGTGCGACTCGGATCAAAACTAGGAGCAGAGCTGGGTACACCACTTGGTGCGCCACTTGGAATGGAACTTGGAACATCACTTGGTGAAAGACTGGGAATGGAACTTGGTGCAATAGGAATCTCACTTGGGATGGAACTTGGCGCACTTGATACACTTGGACCTGAACTCTCACTGGGGATGGAACTTGGCCCACTTGATATACTTGGACCTGAACTTGGTAAAGAACTTGGCTGCTCACTGGGAGGCAAAATTACAGTAGCATCTACCCCTTCGTTAAATAACTCTTTAGCAAGATCTCCTGTTCTGACTGCATCTTCAATTTGACCTGCTTTTGCTGCAGTGTCAACGTTTGAACAAGCTGAAGCAGTGATAGTAGATGTTACATCAAAACACACAAATACTGGACTATCATTTGGACTCGTTTGGCCATCACAAGTTATCACTGTTGCAGTACTTTCGACAGCAACATCTGGACAAGTAGATAGAAAACGTTGGTGTGTTACTGTGTTTGCTAGTAGATCAGCAATACTTCTGATCACCTTAACAGCACCTACAGGTGTTATAACAGGAGGACAAAACAGGTAAATAATTTGTTAATAATAGTTGATAACTGTAACAAAGACAATGTTCTGAAGCAAAAAGAATCAGTTTTGGCTTACCTTCTTCGATTTCTTCTTTAGTAACAGTTGGTGCTACTGCAACAAAGAATGCAAAACTAGTGAAAGGTGTCTCAGTCGGAACATTTGAGGGCATTTTACTTGGTTCAAGACTTGGAGCAGAACTTGGGTCAAGACTTGGAGCAGAACTTGGGCTAGTACTCGGTCTGCTACTTGGATCCTGACTAGAACTAGGTACATCACTTGGTGTGCTGCTCGGATCAAAACTAGGAGAAGAGCTGGGTAATCCACTTGGTGCGCCACTAGGAATTGAACTAGCCAAATCACTAGGTACCTCACTAGGAATGAAACTTGGTTCGCCACTCGGATCAAAACTAGGAGCAGAACTAGGTACATCACTTGGTGTGCCACTTGGATCGAAACTAGGAGAGGAGCTGGTTACACCACTTGGTGAAAAACTTGGAATTACACTGGGGATGAAACTTGGTGCAGAACTTGCTGGGATAGCTGGTGATATGCTAGGACTAGAAGTTGGACTTGATGTTGGTGTAGAGGTGGGAGTTGACGTTGGTAAATCAGTTATTTTACACTTACTTTTGCATGTTGCTGGACAAAAGAATCTTAATTTTTTATCAGCACCAGGTTGGACCTTTTCACATCTCTTGTTTGGTTTTCCCGCAACATATGAATCACATGTTCGGTTTGCATCACCTTCAAATCGGAATGATTCCAAATTTGTACATGCACCACGTTTTACTGTTGGTGATGATGTTGGTGAATCAGTTTCTTTACATTTTTTCTTGCAGGTTGATGGACAAAAGAATTTTACTTTTTTATCAGTACCAGGTTGTTTCTTGTCACATCTCTTTTTTGTTTTTTTCTGCAACATATGAATCACATGTTTTGGTTTCATCACCTTCAAATCGGAATGAATCCAAATTTTCACATGCTTTACGTTTAACTGCTGGTGAAGATGTTGGTGAATCAGTTTTTTTACACCCACTCTTGCATGTTGCTGGACAAAAGAACTTAAGTTTGATGTCGGTACCAAGTATTTTCTTTTTACATCTCTTGTTGGGTTTTTCTGCAACAAACAAATCACATGTTTTGGTTGCATCGCCTTCAAATCGGAATGAATCCAAATTTTCACATTTACCACGAAGCTTACGTTGTGCACCGAATAAACGAGCAGCAGCTTTAGTAGCTACCGTAGCTGCTGTAGTAGCTACCGCAGGACCTGCCGTAGGTACTGCATTAGCTGCGTTAACGAGGAGGGTGACAAGGAAGGCGCTGATATACGCAAAAGAAAGCTTCATAATGACAACTTCTTTTATAGTGTTATAGGAACACAGAAGATGGAAGATGAGGAAGAATTGAATTGAACAATAACGTGAGAAAAATATTTGCACAATACAAACGTTGATCTTTAAAAATATTGGTGTCTGATTGATCTTGTAGCGGTACTATTATTATATTTCATTTGTTGTTGTTGCTGCAACTGTTGAAGACCCATACATTTCCTATCCATGATGATTGATATTATTTGACTTGAACGCAACATCACTTTACTATTCGACGACAACCACGACCACGACCACCACCACGATAGAAGCTTCGGTGTACAACAACATGACAAACAAGACAACAGAGCAACAAAGCAACAAAGCAGCAGCACAATAGTGCTTACATTTTTCTGTTCTCGATTATCTTTTCTTTTGGAACTGAACTGTCTTTAAATTCAAGATAGAATTTAAAAAAAAAATTGAGCTTTTTAAAATAAAAAAAATACCGTTTCTTCTGGTAGAGAGTGCGCCAAATTCGTCCTGTGATTAGATCAATAGAAGATTTGATATGGTTGATTTTATAAAAAAATTGACAGATCTGCTTCACCAACAGTCCCTGCTTAGTAATAAATGATATTTTGGCTTCAAAAAGAGGACTTTGAACCAGAAGAACAGCGCAGCAGTAGTAGTTGAGATGGTTGTTCGAATGCATGTGGTTTTGTTTATTTTCATTTAATGGAAGTGGTCTAAAATTGAGCCACCATGATCAAAGTCAATTGGGACGTAAAAAAATAGTAATGAAATAATAAAGTTTACGATGGAAAAAGAAAAACACCACTCTCCGTGCTTTTGCACACGTTAAAATATTATCGCGCTTATGACAATGTGCGCTCGCTGGAGGAAGTATTATCTAGTGAGAGATAAAGTGAGCTTTTTGAAGATTTAAAAAGTACTCTGTTATTTTCTAGTGAAAGATATTATTTATCTCTGTACTATTTCTCAATTGATTTGCAGCCTGCGTATTAACAGTAGTCGTCGAACTCATATCGGTCATGTTCTGTTATCGTACTCGGATCTTTCTTACACCACCAGCTATTTCATCGCGCTTCAATGGGCTTGTGCCCGCTGCGTGTTTCATCGCGCTTCAATGGGCATAAGTGGGTTCACAACTTGGTTCAAGTTGGATTGAAAATGATAAAATCCTTCTTTCAATAAATACTATCAATAGGTCCATTCGCCACCATCTTTTGAAAACCGTTGAAACATCGAACAAAAAAGGAGAACAATAATGAACACCCAATGAACAAGGACGAGTAGTGAGATGAGATGGTAATTGGATATCAGTTGATATGCAATATGCATATAAGAGAGGGATCAAGACCTCAATAAAAAGCCGCTGGAAAGTTTACTAGACTGTAACAATCTAATCTGTGGTTGATTTGACTCGACTCGACTACTTTTCCTTCGCAGTAACGCAGCATTCCGCCATCGACGACTCCTCGTATTTTCCCGTGACAAACAATATGAAAACAATGACATACTCAAAGGAAGAAAAAGAAGAACAACAGCAACAAGGATCGGCGTCTGGGAAATTTAGATCGAAATGGAGAATTTTATCCTCTTCTATTGCAATAACGGCGGTCAGCAGCAGCATAGTAGTGATTATGATTATAATTGCTGCTGCAGTTTCTTCTTCTTCTAGTAGTAGTAGTAGTAGTAGCTCCTTGGCAAGAACTTATCCTTCTCGACAGTAAATAAAATGATAGTACTTCGTTCATAGCTATCATAATTAAATCATAAACAACACCAGTTACTTATTACTTGTTACCTTTTTCCACGATATCGTACTAGTATTCAATATTCCTTTTTCAGCCCCCACCCTTCTATTTTTAAGTTCTATTTCAAAATTGTGCTACAATTTATTCTGGTCGGGTTCACGACACTTTTGATCTATTGTAAGTTGTACGCGTCATCCATCCTATCCAGCGAAATAACCGTTGACTAAACCGTCTTGAGGTGAAATTTTCAACGCACTGTGGATACGAGTCTTCTACAATTTGTTCCATGGATGAATACCAACTCCACCTTTCGGTTTCCTTCCGACAGGCTATCGAAAATTTCCTAGAGAGGAACTATCATTCTGTAGGGCTCGATACGATCCACAAATGCCATCACATCTCCAGTAGGAACCAAATATCCAGTTGTAGTATCTCGATCAAATCGATGGGCCCACCAGCTTTTGCCGCTACGACCGGAACACCACTGGCCATACTTTCTAAGACAACAAATCCGAGTGTCTCTGAATCACTCGGCATTACAAATACGTCACCCGATGCAAATGCTTGACTTAATTCGAGTCCATCTAATCGTCCTAGGAAGATCGTAGCTGTCCCTTGAAAGTAATTTTTGAGAAAATCTTCTTCGGGTCCACTCCCTACAATACATAATCGAGTAGTGCGTGTTCTAATAGTATCATCATTTACTACTGTATGGTCATGCCGACGACGACGATTAATTTCTTCCAAAATGCCTTTTAGATCCTTCAGACGTTTTTCCCTGCCCAAACGACCAATATGTACGAGTAAGAAATCGTCTGGATGGTTGTTACTCATTCGATTTCTCATTGCATCATCTTTGTATTTCGGATGAAATTTGATCGTGTCTACACCCTTTTTCCAAACTTGCAACAGTTCACTGTCACTACTAGTAGTAGTACTACTACTGGAATGTTCCTGAAATTCTGCAGCTATTTGAGGGCTTGTCACCAATGTCAAATCAGCAAAGTAATGTAAAGCTGAAATTGTCCACCAAGCCAATACTTCGGCAACATTGGAAAATGGATAACAAAAATAGGATCGTGTATAAATTGGTATATGAGTATGATAACTCATTAACAATGGGATCTGATATAGCTGGCTCGCCAAAATAGCAGGAACTAGTAAGAATCCTGGTGAAGACACATGTATCAAATCAACTCGATTTTCCCAACTAGTTGTAAACGGCCATAGGACTCGAAATGTTTTAGGGTAGCATCGAATGATAGTGTCAGACTTTTGTATTGGGTGGTACGAAAGCCGATGGTATAATGTATAGGTATTTGTCATCAAAACAGCTGGTTGGTGGATTGGGATGAACCACGTCTGCTGTTACCAGTTGTAGTTGATGAGTCTCATGATGATGATCACTGAGATGCTGTAACAGCAATCGAAAACGGCTAGCCTGACCACTCATGTATGTTATAGGAGATGGCTCACAGAGAACACATACTTGAAAGATTTTTTTGTCATCGTCAACGTCAACGTCAACGTCAGCGGAGGAATACATCATGTATGCAAAACAAGCAATGAGGATGACGAACACAATATGCAGTGAAAATCTTACACGCATTGTTGGCAGCTTCAGAGTTTTGCTGCTGAGGATGCTTGCTTATCTATGTCGATGGCGGAATCGTTCACAACCCCATGTTAATAGATCATTGTCGTCGATAGTATAGAAGTGCGAAGTGTAATCCACAATCCACTCCATATCCACATCCAAAACGAAGAAAAGTCGTTCAGACATGGATAAATTTAATTAACATATGTGAACCTCATTTTTCAAAGTGGCTTTTGTGAGAAAAAATTAGATGCAATAATAGTCGTATATAACAATGCACTAAGTGGAAATTATGGGAACTTATTTAATAAGGAACAATTCCAGCATATGCACTTCACAAAGGTACAATATCTTATACTTCTTAATACTACTATATTACTCTAATATCTATTTGTTCTACTCTACAGGATCGCCCCTCTTCTCGCCTTCCCAGTGATAGAAGCCTTTTCCTGTTTTCCTTCCTAGGTTTCCAGCTTCTATATTCGCTTGAAGACAGGCAGGAATGAAAAAGTCAGATTCGTCGGGGTATTTTTCGATCCATCCACTAACGATAAAATAACAAGTATCGAGTCCGATGTAGTCGGCTAGATGCAATGGACCCACTATAGTATTTCAAAAAAGAAAAGAAAAAAATAAGAAAATTGGATCATCAACCATACCGTTAAAGACATCGCTCACAAAACAAAACAAGATGAACTTACTCGGGTGACCGCATCCTAACTTCATCGCAATATCTATATCTTTGACGCTAGCATCCTTACGATCAATGAGGGACATCGATTGCATCAACATTGGTACTAAGATACGATTGACGATAAAACCTGTACGATTGGCAAAAGAGATAGAGGGAGGAAAGAAAAAAATAGATGGAAAACGAAATTATGATTAGAGAGTTCAGGCAAGATACCGATTCCGTGCCACTCATTTATTCCCCTCTATATATTATGCCTTTATTTATTGGAGGAACGTGCCTGGTGTGTCCCCGCATAGTACCGAAACTTTGCCGATTTCTTCTACCCATTTTAGACCCTTCTCCAGAACGATAGGATCTGTATCATCCGTTTTAATGACCTCTACTACTTTCATGAGCTATTATGTAGTTTTAATTAGGAACAAAACAACAAGATATCAACAAATTAGTAACTCTCTTACACAGTTATTTTCCAGGTTTCTGTGATAATAACTCTCCTTTCTTTTTTGTAGCTGTAAAATGTATTTACCTGAACGGGATTGAAAAAATGAACCCCTAAAAATCTATCCGGTCGTCCACTAAAAGCTGCCATTTCTACCGTTACATCAAATGAATAATAATGAAGATCGTGGGTTCATTAGTTAATGATAAGATTACCCAATAGTACGCATATCCAAAATTAGAACGAGGATGTTTAAAATAGAAACAAAAGAACAATTCCTTAGTATCATAAATATAGAAATGGCAGCGCCGCATGTACCAACCAGCAGAATTGTTTTCAACACCAAATGCGTACAATGTATGCAAACAATTATTTTCAATATATATGTACATACACTTTATTCCATATTTATATAACATACGTACCACTAATAGATAAAGAAGACGTATTGGATGCAAATATTGTTTCTGGTTTACAGATTTCTCCTAACGATGTATACAAATCTTTTTTAAGGTCGATATTTTCGATCACTGCCTCTACAACAAGATCGACATCTCTCAATGCATCCATATCTGTAGTGAATTCAATTCTACCCATTGCATCATTCGCAGAATCTAATGTCAACTTTCCCTTTTCGACAAGTTTATCAATCGATTTCAAGATTCGGTCGTTGCTATCATAAATAATTAAAATGCAGTGAATTAATGATGCATACAGTTCCGAAAGTAAAGCAAAAATCAGAGGGGGAATGTACATCTTTATTCATACCAGAAAGTAAATACATAACACAACACAACATAACACAACTTACCCAGAATCAAGAAATCGTTGTTCTTGTTCAAATGCAATAATTTTAGAATGTACACCTGATGTGGCAGCTACTTGACAAATTCCATGTCCCATCAAACCTAAACCGACACAACCAATCTTATCAAATCCAGAACTATTGATGGTAGCAGTAGTTGGTGCATCATTGCTGCTACGTCTTGTCGTTGGTGTCGAGAAATAAGAGTTCCTTCCGACAGCGACAGAAGTAGCAACAAATGCTGATGATTTTCGTCCGGCTGCGGTCGAGTTGCTAATCAATTTCGAAGCAAACATTGGGCTAGCTAGTCAATAAAGAGTATAAATTATATAGTATGTTTTACGATAGACTTTCTCTCGCTTCTCATATATATGAAGACAAAGTGGTAGTCTACTTTTGGTTTCAAGATTATTTTTTATTCTTATTATTCACAGATTGATGTCATTCAGCACTTCAGCACAGATATTTGTTGTGTCAAAGATTTCGGCGCGTCACGAGATCCACGAATGAGCTTTTTTCGAGAAGGGGGATTGTGGAATTTTTTTTATTTGAAATTTTTGCTTTTTCATAATGCAACGCGCGATTATTTTTTTCTTCTTTTTTCGCGCATGCTTGGCCACACGACGATCGCATGCATAAAGATTGAAATTACAACGCTTTACCAATATAAGAGCAACGCAACAACAACACTGCGTTGATCGGCGATCTCTATTACGATACCTCTCATCCTTTTTTGCTAAGCAACACCAAGCTTACTCTCGTAAAAGCAATATAAATATTATATATCATCATGGCGAGTCAAACATCGGCAACCGCACGACGAATTGTTCGTAATCTAGCCCATCGAAAGGTAGACTGGTACGTACCTACTTATGTTGCTTTAATGAATGAATGAATAAATGAGGGTGTACGGTAGTGTGCAGTCATAATGGTGTAGGAACGAAATCGCGGCAATAATGACGAATCGTTTATCTTTCAATGGAGGAAACTTAAAACGCGTGTTTTAGACACAAAGTATCCACATTACTCTTCAAATTTTCGTCGTTTACTTTGATTCTAATAGTAAACCTTTTGTCCTTCTTTTTTCTTTTTACCTACTGTAAACATTGCGCTAAAACAAACATTCGAACATGCCACAAATTCATCGTTTAACGTATGCATTAAATTTACAAATAATAATAATAGGAACCACGATGTTTGGAAAGCTGCACCAATCGTTCAGAATGTGAGTAAATTCCGTTCGTGGGTTGCAACAGCTGATACTCAAGCTGAGAAATATTCCGCTGCACCTGGACCAATTGATTTTAAGGCTGCAAAGGAATCTGTCCGCGACAAAGAACTGATTGATTTTATGGAAGCATTTTATAAATCAGCAGAAATTCCAGCAGAAACACACGTGTGGGATCAAGAAGAAAAGGATTTTAAAGTAGCTCATTTTGAACAAGTCAAAGAACAGGCTGCTGTTTATGTTGAACTTAAGGAAGATACCTTGAAGGAAATTGAATTCCTCAAGTCAACCAAAACTACCAAGGATACGACCATCCATGATCTTATGTGTAACAACCCAACCATCCATGAAGAAATTGAAGACGAAATTGAACGTCGTGAATGGTTCAAGGATCTTGTTGGTAGCGATTCAAAATAAACACATGACTGCTCTTATTTAATTTGATACACAGCAGAAAATTATATATTGGGTGCTTTAGATATTGATAATTGAATAAACAATACTGTTTGTTGTACGTATAAATATATAGTTACTTAAAGCATTGCAATGTTATCGTAAAAGTTGTTTTAGTGATGAGTTGTGTTGCTTTTTTAGTAGTTTCGAAGTTTGGTAACAGTAGATAATCCAAAAACACACAGAGCAACTTCTTAGTCCACTATAATAGGAAAATTGAATTGACATTGTTGTTGTTTCTGCTCCAGAATTCCATAACTGTATCATTTCATTAAATTCTATTAAAGAGCGGAGGAAAAAAGATTCTTTATTATCGATTATGTAGAGCTACTTTTTTTGTTTTTGTTTTATTTATAAATTATTCAATACTTACTTCTTTGACTATACTCAATGAGATCCTTTGAAATAATTGATAGCGTATGCTGTTATTGTTTTCAAATCGAAAATTGCTGATTCTTGCTTAATTTGCGAAATTCAATTCCGGGTCGTTCCTTTATAAGCATTCCAATTTTTCCTTGATTGAGATCACTTTCGAAACCACCGGAAGGAATTAGGGAGCGTTCCGAACAAATTTTATTAATGCGGTTTGTGCGATCATTGTAGTTTCCCTCCCGTTGTGTGAATGCCATTTATCATTCCGAATCGATACACGTTCAAGAGCCTTGCAACATACATGGAAATATAAACTTATCTTGGCAATTATTCAAGTCGGCAATCTCATCTATGCATGTATGGGCAAAAGAAGTCTGAATCGACCATGATGATTTATTTTGAGATCTTTAGAAGATATCATGTCGTGCACATTCAAACTAACACAGGGAGCTTTATAAATATTATTAGACGATACTTTTTCCAAATGCGGATATTGAATTGAAAAATGCTGAATTTTACACCCAGATGATTTTTAGCAACATCTTCGATAAGGCGTACTAATCTTCTTCGTAGTAGTAGTGGGCTGAGGAGTAGGCACAACAATGCCATCACCACTACCACTACCACCGCCATTATCATTATCATTATCAGTGTCTGCTGCTGCTGCTGCTTTCAATTCTTCGTTTTTCAATTTCAATCTTAAACTTTTGTTTTCCAATTGTACATCTGCGACGATGGGCTACTGGACTTTAATTCTAAGGTTTTTTGGTTTTTTTGTGTGTGACGTGTAGTAGAAGATGATGACGGATGGACAGTTGTTGTCGTTGTTGTTGCTGCTGTTGTTGCTGCTGTTGTTGTTCGTCTTCCGTAATAACGAACACAATCTCATGTATTGACCGAATATGATCGCTGTTCTTGCTGTTTCGATCATCATCATCGGCCGTCGTGGGAAGCCTCGTTATTGCAATGAATTGATACTGTATGTACTATACTTGTTCCTTGTTGTTGTTGTTGTTGTTGTCATGGCAAATACATTATGTACATATCTATCGGATCGGATCCGTTTGTTGATTCATCCATTATTCCCCATGTAGATCATGGATCGGATCATCCGCTCGTTGATACACCCGTTCCTCCCCCCCCCCCCCCTTCCCCATAATACATAGATTTATAGATCATAGATCGGAAGATCATAGATCATTCGTTGGTCATGGTTCCATCGTATCAATTCCCAGTTTTTCGAGGAGAGCCATTATACCGGCGTATCGTTATTTTATCAAATACTATGTAATCGATGATTATACCTATCTCATGTCATCTAATCTCATTTTTTTATAAAAGACATAATACCAGTTACATCTTTTTCACGAAAAGTTAATTCTTCAATTATTAAAGTTTGACGTGTCAGATCATTGTTTTCATCTGCAACTTCTTCTAAAAATCTGTCAAAACCATGTCACACCACCTGTTGTCTCTGTCGCCATCCCAATGGCAGCGGTCCAATTCTTCCATGCACACATTCGATTGGACCGCTGCCATGGGACGGGGAGCAATATGTATATATTCCATTCGATTTTTCTCATCATAAAGTTCATCGTCGAATTGAATATTTAGATCATCTATATTGAATCGTTGTACGACCACTCCACCCAATCGTATTTCAATTTCATTTAATGAACTTAATGGAAAACCATCAGTAGTAATATCATCACCACTACCTTTATCAAATGTAAGTAAATTCGATCTTCAACGCATTGTCTCGTTCAGCATTTTTGATGATGTTTCATAATGAATAGGTGTACCATTCGTACCTGTAATCTGTACAAGTAATCGTTCATTTTCTCTAGATTGTAATACATCAATTTCATTTTTCAATTCATTATTTTCTTGTATCATCCCTGCTACCGTACGATCTTGGAGAACAGCTGCAACGAGCGGTGCTAAATCTGATCCGGACATGATGTCTCTATGCATACGATGATGTACTGTAATTGTGAATGGTCCCTGAAAGTTTAATTGGATACCGGTACTCATTGATTTTGGTAAAAGTTGTGTCGTTGTGTGTGCTTTTATCGCGTAAATTTCTATCCTGCATTTTTTCCTGCCTTAATTATTAACAGTAATCGTGGTTGCTCTCGCGCAACGTTCTAGATTTTCCGGTTGTTCAACCTGGAAAAATAAGAGCGCGAGCCAATTTCCTTGCACCTTCCAAATTTTGACCGCGCCATCATTGTTCAATGATGATCTTTTTAAATTAATAAATTAATTTAGCTCAGCATCGCCTTTTGTTGCTTTCTTCAAATTCCAAACATACCTTCGAACTACTGTATTACTTGACTTGAACGAACCAAAGGATTTGAATTAGATACTACAGTAGATAAGTGGTCACATTATTGTCAGTCTTCTATCGACGTCAAACAAATGATATAACACAGTACAAATTGTGATACTTACATAGATAATATTCTCGAAAAATCAGAGTAAGATAAGATACAAAACGAAACGAAACGCAACGATACAATACAATCCGGTACGGTAGTGGTGCTGACGCCTGATCGATACCAGCAAGTTACAACGTGAACAGCAAGGATAGGATGCCTAAGCGACAACGGACTTCTCGTTACAGTATTGTTGCTGCGGAGGAGGAGGAAACTTCAACTTCAACTTCAACTCCATCCACCGGGACTAACAACAGACGATCGTCTACGAGATCCGGATCATCTTCAACACCAACGTCATCCACATCCACGTCTACATCCACATCCACATCAAATTCATCGTCGTCGAAGACCAGGAACAGGAATAGTAATAAGAAAGGACAGAATCAGAGACGGGTCTTATCGTCGTCATCGTCATCGTCTTCCTCCTCAAATAATCAGAAACAACAGCAACAGCAATTACCGAATCAAAAACAACAACAGCAAAGACAAAAGGAACAACAACAGCAACAACAACAACATCAGAAGGTACAACAACGATTAGCATCGGGATTGTTATTACAATTATTAAATGCCTGTGAAAAACATCATACATCTTGTCATCCTAATTATAATCATTCGCATGATTTTCATCATCATCATTCCTCCGATGAAAATGATCTTCCTATTCAATGTAAGAACGCAATCAAATCATTACGAGAATTTATTCCAAAACTTGAAAGGGCTATACCACCAAAACCATCATCGTCGTCGTCAACGTCATCGTCGTCAACTGCATCTGCATCTGCACCTGCATCTTCAGCAGTATTACTAGTAACAGGAAAAGAAGATATAACAGATACAGATAATGATAATAATAATAATAATAACAATAGTGGTGTTTCTATGGATGTTATTCAATTGTGTCGATTCTATGACAACGTCGTTCGTGGAAATTATTGCCCGCATTTGCCTCATATCTTTGAAGGTGGAACAAATCCTGAATTGATACTCGATAAGGTTTGGTACCTACTACGTCATTCATTGAATGCTAATATCAACAGCAACAATAGCAACAGCAGCAACAACAATAAAGAATCATCATCATCATCATCATCACCATCGACCGATAATGACAATGCAACTGCAACAGCAACAACATACCTTGACTGTATAAGTCGTACCATAGCGGGTTTGTTGTCATTTGTGGTAGATGATTCAAATAAGCATATACGTCGGAAAATATTTGTCGATTGGATTGATTTTTCAGAAGATATAGCAGTCCTGATGATCCTGTTGAAGAATTCGTCACAGCAGACACATCAGCAACAGCAACAGCAATATAGAAAAGGCATCAACAGCAACAACGACGGTAGTAAGATTTCTCATCTTCCAGTACGGTTATCCCTATTTGAAGAAACCTCTTTGGTCATACAGGAACGGCGACAACAAGAGCAAGGAAACGATGAAGGAGAAACCAGTGACAGTAAAAAGTGCAACAGCAACAGCAACAATTGCGATAACTACTCTTTAGAATTGTATCGATGGGAGCAGGTACAAATCTTACAAACTATTGTTCTTAATGTTTTGAATGCCTTGACATCGAATGGATCTGCCTTGGAGCGTCTTCAAACATCACCGGAACAACACCAGCAACAAGAAATTGCATCGTCACCACCACCGGAACAACCATCTATGTTGTTGGGAGGGGACGTAGATTTATCCTTCCCATCTGATATTGTCACGGACACCGAGATAGTGTCGTCATTATTGGCGAGTTTCAAGCCAGCAATGATGTTGTGTTTACATAATAAAGGTTATAAAAACGATGATAATAATAATAAAAAGACGGCCATGATGATGATGTTGCTCGCGAAAATGAAAAACAACGAAAAAAGACGTCTTCGATTACAGTAGAAATTATGATTCGATTGTGTCTCGACTGGCATCGGTTGGGATCAGCAACGATTGCGATTCCGTTGCTGCCTAGCATTATCGACGCAGCCATATTGACAGCTAGGACTGTTCGTCTCACTTTATTACAAATGCCATCGTCACGACAAGAAGGACAAGATGATGATGATGATGCTAATGATAACTACTACTACGAAGAACGTCTTGCCTTATTATTGAATCAAATAGTTTGTCATCCACCAGGTTTCGATGACGGCTACGATAAAGATGATGACGATGATGATCGGTGTGTTGCGAAGGCGATCCATTCTACCGTTTGGACGGTCTTACTAGATTGTCTTGAGGGAATAGCTTTTCGACTACGTCAACGACGACAAATAACTTGCCAACACTACCAACAACATGAACGCGCTACTTCTTCTTCGTCTTCAACGTTAGAACCTCCTACATCGTGTGTTGTTGTATTGGATGTCGCGGTCCTTCAGACGATTCATTTCATCGCGGCATCCACACCGTCTTTGGCGCACGCAGGATCCAATTATTGCACAGCGCGTGGACTCTTTCCAAATTTGTTTCTTCTCTCATCGTCAACGTCATTGGCCGGATATTACCAAGACAACCATGATAACAATTGCGACGATAACTTGTTGTTGCGAGCGGCGTGCCAAACGTTAGGAGTACTCTTACATGCATCGGCATCAGATGCTAATAGTGCTTGTCTACTAGAAGAGGCATGCCAAGGGACGCTGAAGCGGCATGTTAGTAGAACCAACGAAGCGATTCTTCAACCTCGGGGCGACGTTGGTCTGGCAGGTTTTGGAAAAAGAACGACGAAGGTGGCGTTAGAAATAAATGGAGCTGTAGCAATTGATGATAAGAATGACAAAGATAACCGCAACGACGGGCATATTCAGGTCAACGAACGCCGAAACTCAAAACGAAAACGTGGATCACTAACTCCGGAGCCTTTGGACTTATCTATTTCGACCGTACGTAGGGCAACGTCTAACAAGGAAATGTATGACGTGATTCTCTATCCAGCGATGTGGTACGATGCCCTTGGCACGTTTTTTGATCATCTTTTGGATGTCGGGAAAAATATCAAAGAGTCATACGTACGGGTAGCTTCGGATGGAGGAAATTGCGATAGATTCATGGTAGAACGTGTTGTCGAGCAGCTACGTTGCTTGTCGGGAGGGCTTCGACTCGCTCTATCGTTGATCCGAAAAATATCTATATCTACTGGTATTTCGAGAGTGGCTCGTGAATTGTCCGGATACTTACTGAGCGCTTGTGGTATATTTTTACATAAATGTAAGAATCCAGACACTTTGAGAACGCCGTTAGGCTACGCAGTGGCAGATGCCTTGATTGGGTGTGGGCTCTCGATGCATTTTTCGAAATTGGAGTCGGACGGGCAGTCGATCGACTTTGCTCGTAACTTTCTCGATTCCGTCTCTTCTTTCAGTGGAAGGCTTCTCGAATTAGGACCGCAACAACAATATGATGGTCTCTCTTGTAACACATGTACGGGAATTCCGGCATACTTCACAGAAGATATTCGATGTCAGACTCGTCATAGATCGTACCGTGATATATACTCTATCGTCCCATCATCGTGTTGTAAAAATGCCAAAGAATGGTTATTCGATAAGTCCATCACGGTCCTGGATTCGTTCCCTTTATTTGTTCGGGCTGCACTACTTTCCTCCCTTCATCCCGTGTTACACAATGCATTTCCTACCGGATTGAACGAAGAAATCCAGCCTCTTTTTGGGTCCTATTCACTAGATGTTTTCGTCACATTTTTCATCGACTACGCGAAAGCCAAGAAAAGAGACTCAACAGAAATTTATTCAAAGAAAAACATCGCTTCTTTGTTACATTTGCTACCGTTGATGTTGGTCCCTCGAGGTGATGGGCAAGGAATAAGCGCGATAATGATGGGAGAAGTAGATGAAAAAGAGAATGACTCGGATCCTTCAAATTCTTCGTCTTTCGCTAGAGCTATATTATTGTTGCTTCGAAACGGGTTGAATCCTCTAATCGAATCGCTGAAAGACGACGATAATTTTATTTTTCAGAGTCTCTTTTCCACACTAGGTCATATCCAAACCATAGTCGATGATGTCGATATTGGATTTTCCATGCGAGATCCCTCAAGCATTCTCGAATTCATTGTACCGAGGCATAAACGGTTACAGGATGTTGAAAGCAAGAAAGATGAGGTCTCTTCAATTTTACGTGGGATGATGTTTCTGGTTGCAAACAGAGCAGTGCGAAATGACGATGATCATATTTCACGATATCTTATATGGATGTGTGCTGCTAGATATTGCGTTAGCGCTACGTCATCCGAAATCCGACAACAACTTATGGCGAAATCTTTTCAAATAACTGCAATTGGTTCAGATGAGGAAAGAACAAAACAAAGTGCGTCACCTCGCGATGGGTTATTATCGTGGCTTGTTGCTGCTCCTTTTTCTGATCCCAATTGCGTTCTCAGAAAATATATTTCTCGGGAGCTCCCATATGTACTGACGGCAAAAGAGCATAGCTTTCTTGTATCTCGATTCTCTTCAAGTGAAAGTTTTCAAGAATACTGTACATATTCTCGCGTAGAAAGAAAGGATAGGGGTGACGAGGCCATGGCCAGCTTAGTTAAGATCTCCGATGAAGTCGTTCATGGACTATTTGAGGAAATTGATGGTTTGTTGAATGAATGTTGTGGAATTTCGGATAAACAATTATCTTTATCTATCGGAAAAGAAAGTAGGCGCGACGAAGAACATTCTAACCACCGTAATGAACGAGAGAGTCACTTGACTATGCAACGAACAGCAGCTGGGATTTTGGCATCCTTGTGCTACAATGCGGGATTAGATCATCCCATTGGAAGGACTTTGTTCGAGAAGGGAGCATTACGACTGATACGTATGTGGGCAGACACATCAAATGACAAAGGAGACTCCTCTTTTCCAGAACTCCGGAGTACATCGAGTAGTAGAGCATCAGCCTTTGGGGGACTTTCGTGCTTGTCTGAATCACGTAGCCTATCAATTTGTTTTTCTGATGAGATATCATGGACCTACTTTCCCTCTGCTATATTATCCGATGTTTTCATCGTCAATGATGGCAAAAGTCGGAGAGAACAGTACGAACTGCTGGAGTCGTTAGTCAGAACTTTCTTCACTTTAGCTCAAGATTCCTTAGAGAAAATGAAATCAACGGATGAAGCCAGTAGAATTATCGATGAAGTAATACCGTTAGCCATAGCCCAACTTGTAATCGAAAAAGATGAAGAAATGATACCGCTGATAACTGGCTTCGATCTCTTCTTGACCGAGAGATGCATGGAATTCAAGACGATATCTAGAGGTGAAATACAGATAATTGGAAACTCTCAATTACAAATCAAGAAACAAAAATCTTCGGCAATTTCAATGGGAATTAAACAACTAGAGAAGAAGACAAAAGACTTGTGCCTGAAAAAAATCGATAGAATACTTCCACTCGTTCTTTTTCGCTCTGACCAAGATGAAGCTCTACCA
Source organism: Fragilariopsis cylindrus CCMP1102 (assembly GCA_900095095.1). Classification (NCBI taxonomy): domain Eukaryota; phylum Bacillariophyta; class Bacillariophyceae; order Bacillariales; family Bacillariaceae; genus Fragilariopsis; species Fragilariopsis cylindrus. Next base: position 33,040 of record FMBT01000133.1, read on the forward strand.
TTAAAGTTTTTTACGAGATTAATTGCACCCGTGACATTATCAAATATAATGGACAGTAAAGAGCAGCTTATATTGAAGGGGATTACATGGGAGATAGGTCGTAATCCCTACAAAAAGAAGTCTGCTGCGCGTGCTCTCAAGACAGCTGCTTTAGCTTGTCAAAAAGACCATTTGGATGGAATCCAACTAGATAATATGCCGGGCACGACTGCAGCTAAGCTGTGGGTAACAAAGCATTTTATGTATCTACTTGCAAACACGGTGCAATTGAACTGGAATTCGCGCAATACCTCTCAACAGATACAAGCTCTCAGTTCTCTTTATATACTACTGGACTTTCTAAACTCTTCAGAAGCAGCACAATATTTTCCACAAGTGTTGGCGGCCGTAAACGTAGCAATAAATGATAGTCAAGAAACACATCAGTATAAACCTGACAATGCATCGCTTCGTTTGCATGCGGTAAGATGCCTTTCCAAATTTATTCGGCTGTCAACGGAAGATAATATAGAAGTTGTGATCGACAATCTTACAACGATCGTTGTATCATTGCTTCCTATACTTGGAGATTATGGGTTTGACCTCGACGGATCGACACTACAAGAGTCACGAGATGAAGCAGTCTCGATGCTTGAATTCCTTACTCGTGCGGAATTTGTTCGCAAATTTCCAAAGGCCTATTCTGAAATTCCATTCCTTCCGGCATACGCATCACTCGCAAACGTACACAAATCATTAAGAGATAACGGTATAAACTTCGATAACCTCTTAATCCTGTCAACTTCCACTTCGGAATCGCAGACCCGACGGGGTAGCTTGACTAGTGAAAATACCAGCAAGGCGTCGTCTTTGACATCACCCAATGGAGGAGATAGTGTTTTAGCTCTGCAAAATCGACTAAGTTTGGTTTGTTCGCTACTCGACAACGAAAACACAAGTGTGAGAAGTGTGGCGCTGCAGCATCTAGTGGATTTACTTCGCGCAAATAGGGATTTATTCCATAGCCTTGTAGAGAATGATGGGGGATCGTCGATCAAAAATTATCTCACTGTGATATTTAAACCCGGCAGCAATGACGGTAGTAATGATCGATCCAGGGAAGTGACAAGCGTGACGATTTCTGAGATGATAGAAAAATTGATGCGGAGGTGCGTGCACGAAACGGACCCTCGCGTTCGTCTTAAGCTGGCAACATGTCTAGGAGAAATCGGTGCTATCGGAGAAAATAGACTCGACGATATGTCCTTATTCAGATCAAAAAGGAACGAGTCGGTATCAATGTACCAGTGGAGACTCGATCATCCTCCATGGCAGTCTCGTGCCGCGAAGTACGAGTTGCAGCTTGTCACGAAGTGCCTAGTTGTCGCGCTTAAAGCGGCACCGTCTTCTGGGGAACAAATCAAAATTTCTTTTACAATTCAGCAGCTTCTTGAACTACTTGATGAATCAGTCAAGGTAGATGAAAATACGAACTCAACAAATGATCAAGCTAAGCCGCAAAAAGGGGAAATGAGCAAGTGGCTATTAGATAGACTAATAGAAAGCAAAGTATACGACTCCGTTGAACCATTTTGGTCATCAGAATTTAGTACAAAGGTAAGGACGAAAAGAGCCACCAGTATGTCTTGATAGCAATCAATTTAACCCCCTGGGGATTTCTCATCATAATTTGTATACATATTGTTTATCTTTGATAATACCGTAGACGGAAGGTACGATGAGGCAACCTCCATTTTTTAGAGGGTCAGACTCATACTACGTTTGGATTTCACAGTTTTGTCGTTGGATGATTACGAAGTCCAATGAGTGTGCATTGAGTCGATGGAAAGACTTTTTCTTTGCGTGTCGAACAGCCGTAAGATCATTGGCTGGTTTGGAAACTGCAGAGTTTATCTTCCCTCTTCTTGTTTTGGACCGTATTTGTTTTGGATCCGCTGAAGAACTCGAGTTGATTTGTCAAGAACTTCGCCAAGTACTAGATTTCGAATCTGATTCAGTTCGGATGGAGCTCAGCGATCGCCAGAAGGCAGTTGGTGGATTCTTTAAAATGATGGGTACGTTGACCATTGGGTCGAACATGAGACCGAAGAGCGATATAGATCAAAACGCAACTCTAATTCAAAACGATCTACTAGGGGAAATCCGAAGCGGAATACGAGTGACGACAGTGCTTCTATATTAAATTGGCCTGTCGATGAAACAATAACACAAATCAATCTTTTGATTTCTCGGATCCCGCTGATGGATCAAGCAAGGGCCGCTACAAAGGTTGGAATGCACGCGAAGTCATTGAGGCTCCTTGAAACGGTAGCGAGACAGAATATAGTGGAAAAGTTCTTTGAATCAAGTGACGATAAATCCGGTGAAATTCTCCTGGCCGGCAGTGTCCTTCAGTCATCTTTGTTGGAGAGTGCCGACCTTGATTTGATGAGAACTGTGCTCTCAAATCTGAATGATTGCGAGACTATGAATATTGTTGGAGAGAATTCATATCTATCAAATCCATTACTGCAGGTATCTGATAGTATCCAATGGAAGGAAGCCTCTGGAAACTATGAGGGCGCCCTTCGCGATTATGAGCGGGCTCTACAAGTCCGTAAGGTTGATAGTTTAGGAAAATCAGATTTGGAGAGAGGGGCACTTGATTGCATGTTGAAGTTGGGTCGTTTCGAGAGTATTTTAAGTCGTGCACTTACCCAAGATACGAACGCCGAGAAAATAGCTTCAAAATCCTTTGCCGTGGAGGCTGCGTGGCGTCTTGGCCAATGGGATCGACTTTCAGGTCTAGTTGAGGAGAATAAATACAATAAGATATATCCTTCTTCCGATGATGAGTACCGTCAAGCAACTGGTGAAGCGATTGTGTGCTTGCGGGATCAGGCTGGAATAGCGATTGCCGATTCTCTGCAAAATGCTAGGGCTTCTATCATGGATAACCTATCTAGTGTGGCTAGCGAGAGCTATTCAAGAGCGTACGCAGATATTGTACGATTACAATGTATTCGAGAGCTGGAAGACTCCGCAACATTGTTATGCAACGTAGCTGATGGAGACTTTCTAACCTTGAGTGAAGTAGCAGAGTCTAGGCTTCACCAAGGCTGGGCTTGGGAAGGTCGTTTGAAATTGACCACGCCGCATGCGGCATCAGAAATCATGAACACGCGAGTAGCAATTGCAAGATTGGGTAATGATCCGGTAATGGAAAGTTCGCTTCTACTTGGCATTGGTAGACAAGCCCGTAACGATGGTATGCCTACAGTCGCTGAAAATTTCTACTCGCAAGCCGAGGCCGCTCTTTCTTTGACTCCCGGGCTCGAATATACTAATGGTCATAAGCTAGATAGTCTCTTGGATGATGTACGAGTACAATATGCAAAGTTGAAGAATGAATCTGGCGAGAATATCCTTGCGCTCAAGATTCTTGGACAAGGAATGGTAGAGAATGCATTCAGTGAAATGATCCATGACAATGGCAATACCGAGAGTATGATGAAAATCGCTGTGAAGCATGAACGATTGAGAGCCGAAAAAACATTCGGGGTGAACGTATCCGCTGGGAACGAAAAACATTTGTCGACCGCTTTGCAAAGCGGCTCCTTCGACTTACACAATGGACTGTGAAGGAGGCATGCAGAGTGGAAATGAAATAATTGACAGATTTCAAACAGTAATCAGACTCTCACCAGAGTGGGAAAAGGGTAAGTGGCTCATGCTTTGTGCGTCTAATAATTCTTCAATTTTGTCGATTCTCAAAATCAAAATCTTCCTTCCCGCCATATTTTACTCTTTAGGCCATTTTCATTTCGCTAAATACTTAAACGAGTTGGTGACTCGATTTTTTGAGAAAGATTCTCCCCATGGATGAACGACGATGTAATGCGTTTCAACGCGCTCTATCGAGACAAAGTTTGCCACAATTACATCTTGCTTGCTATAGAACACTATGCTCTTGCTCTAAAGTTTGATATGAAGCATGTTTATCAAACTTTACCTCGCTTACTCTCTCTATGGTTTGACTTTGTTTCGGTTAAACTTCCTAAACATGATTCGGACAACTCGTATCGAGCTGTGCAACCTGAATATCTTGGTAAGTTCTGTTTTGACTATTTATTCACAGTATTCATCGGCGATTCATTCCGCTAACTCTCCTTGTTTTCTGTCGAATTAATCAAGAATTTCTTATCTCGAACCAAAACAGAGCGAATGTTCTGATGGCTGATAACATCAAAGCAATCCCAGCTGCTGCTTACTACACAGCTATACCCCAGTTGGCATCCCGAGTGATGCACGACGACGAGGATACTGCAAAGATTGTCAAAAGAATTTTGGAAAGGGTGCTTGTTAAGTTTCCGCCTCAAGCAATGTGGCATCTTGCTTGGTTGAAAGGTTCTAAGAACAACGAGCGCTCAGCAATAGGGGGAGAAATTTTCAAAGGGGCAATAAAGGTTTTGGTCAAGAATCGACAAGTGAATGTCGCAAATCTTTTGAGAGATTCGGATTCTCTGTTCAAATTTCTTCAGGATCTCGCTAGGTGAGTGCTTTGTTCAAAATTTATTATTGTTACACTATGATATCCAGTATACTCCTTCTAACCCATTTCTTACTGTCTTTAAATTCCTTGGTCATTGGTCTTTGTTTGTGTTTGTGTATGTGTGTGCAGGCATACTGGTAGCAAACCAGGAGAAAGGAAAATGTTGGTCAGACCATGGAAAGGAGAGATGGATCTCACTGAATTTATTCCTCCCGTACAGGCTGCCCTATCAATTTCTCCATTTAAATCTGTGAAGAGCAGCTCTAAAGAGTATTTTCCTCGAGTGGTTCCTCGAATGAGGGCATTCTCGTCAAATGTGGGCATTATGATGTCAAAGGCAAAACCCAAAAAGCTGAAAGCATTTGCTGTACCAGGAACCTGGAAGAATGCGAACATGAGCGGAAGCAACAATACTGCCGGAGGAAAGAATGCCTCTGCAAATCCACTTGCTTGTGACATTGGAGAGATTCATTTTCTTGTTAAGCAAGAAGCAAAGGGCGATCTTCGCAAGGATGCACGTGTACAAGATTTAAACAATGTGATCAACCGATTAATGGCGTCTTCCAACAACTCAAACAGCACTCTTGCCAGCAGGAGTCGTCGTTTGCGTGTACGTACCTTTGCTGTGACGTGTCTTTCCGAAGACACTGGTATTCTGGAATGGGTGCCGGATACGGATTCAATGAGAAATCTTGTTTCCAAGTCATACAATCCCCAGACCACTCCTTACTGCCCGCGACGGAGAGGTTCCCGAATGACCAATTTTGGTGACGCATCAATGCGTTCTAACTTTGAGAGATCACAAAATCAATTCTTCAAAAACGGGTGCTTAACCCAAGCGGCAAAAATGTATTATAATCTTTGCCTTAAGCAGAATCCGCCCGTTTTGTCCTGGTGGTTTGTCCAGCATTTTAGTTCGGCAACTGATTGGTATGAAGCGAGGAAGAAATTTACTCTTACCGCTGCTGCTTGGTCCGCAATTGGTCATGTTATCGGTCTAGGGGATCGTCACTCGGAAAATATCTTGGTCGAGACCACAACCGGAAGAATCATTCACGTTGATTTTGATTGGTACGTTCTACTTCATCCCAGAAGTTTTTATTTGTATATCGTAATAATATTATCTGATTACAATTGATACACCAAACCTGGCAATATTCATTTCTACTCTAAACGGGCAAAAAACAACAAAACTCATCTATGTTTCCTTGCGTTTATATTTATTTTGCTTCTCGTCACTTCGTTTACAATTTTCTCTCTTTCAAAAGTATATTCGACAAGGGACTGAATCTTCCTCGTCCCGAGGTTGTACCGTTCCGGTTGACACCCAATATGTTAGACGCCTTCGGCCCTACCGGTGCCGATGGGATGTTTAGTAGTGGCATGGAATCATGTTTGGAAATATTGCGTGCCAACCGAGATACACTCCTATCCGTTCTGGAACCCTTCATTAAAGATCCCGTCATCGACTGGAAACGCCACAGAACACAACAGACCGTATCGTCGACGAGGATTCCTTCTCACATTATGGGGAAGGACTCTCACGGCGAAGCTAAGAGATCGATTCACGTTATCAAGGAACGTCTCTCCGGGATATGTAATTTGCGAAATCCTAATTACAGAAAGCTACGTAATATTATCCCGAAGGAACAACAGCAAGGTCGGACGGAAGAGGATATGATAGAAATCCTTCCCTTATCGGTAGAGGGTCAAGTCCAGAAATTGTGCGCGGAGGCATCAAAAAACGAGAACCTTATCCAGTTATATGTTGGATGGATGCCATGGGTGTAGTATTCTTTCTTACAATGTTGTTAAAGGCACACAATCAGTGCGTGCTTTCCCTATAGAGATAATATACAAGAGTAAATAATGCATTGCATTATTAAATTGAAGACGAAAATAAATTCATATTAAAAAATAGAATAACTTGAGAGTATAAAATTCCTTTAATTACTTTTTGTAACGTCAATATATAATATTTAGTGCACATTATTTGTAGATGAATGCAGTAAATAATGTTGATTACCTCCGAACAAGATTGGATGCCCATTGTTGCAGTCCATCGAGATCGAAAGCGGCAATCTCCCCTCTTTTCTTCTTGTTGTTGATGTTAGCTTCCTCTAGAACGGCTGGTAACCATCGATCTACTACATTTTCTGATCCATACCAACGATCGGTAGGTTGTGTAGTGCCAGCTTCGTTAATAGAATGTAGAACATTTTGTAATACGATCTGTTTGGATCCCTCCAGTTGCGTCCATGGTAATGGAACAACACCGTCCCCGATTAAATTTCCATTTCCATTTCCGGCTACCGCTTTATACGACGAAAATGCAACTCGGTTTGCATTGCCCTCACCTCGTCTTTTGTACAAATCATCTACTTCACTAATTAATAATTCTCCATCTTCATTCTTAATTTTCTTCTCTATATCATTGTCTTCTTTGGTATCATCACCAATTATAGCTGAACCACCAACTGAAACATAGCCAATTCCTTCATTTTTTAAGAATGCACCTGGATAATTTGCATCCGTATATTTAAGTGCACCACGAGTTACACACGTCGATTCTTGTTCCGGTACCATATGAATCGATCCGATTGTAACCAAACATCGAACACGGTCACTCGTCCTGATAACTTCTTTTTCCCCTGCTGATTCGCCGTCATCGTCATTGTTGTTGCTATCTTCTTCTGACCACGAACCGTCGCCCAAGGCAGCTCGTGCGAGCCATCCTCCGGCTGAGTGTCCAATTAATATAACCTTTTCACCCCCACTCTCTTCGTAGGCTAAATCAACAATTTCTTTCAACCTACGTACGTACCAACCATATCCAAATCCTGTTGGCTTGGCAGTTCCTAAATAGAAATCAGGCACATCAAATAATCCACCAGCTACACGTACCCAATCACTGCGTTTCACGGGAACTGTATATATTTGGGATGAATCAAATCCTCGTCGTGTCAGGACTGATTTTAATCCAACATCTGATGGTTGTTGTAACGGGGTGTCGTAATCGATACTATCATTACCAAAACCAGGACATATAACCACAGGACAGTATGCTTCGACGCTATTATTACTATTAGTATTCGAAGCGAAGATCAGCAATGATAAAAATATCGCCGCGATCGGAAGAAGGCGTCGTGAGGCCATTGTTGCTAATTAGTACCTCAAATGTATTGTTTAACAATATCAAGCACAATACGTCGTCGTGAAGCAACAAAATATTGTGTTACAGTACTTGTAATAAGTAGTTTCCTTATTGACAATAGCTCATTATTAGTGATTTTACCTGTAGAGAGAAAAAAGAAAAAAATTAATGAGATAATAGGTACAGTACTATGACGAGGTTTGATGATGTCATCACTTTATTAGCTATTCCATTCCGATAATAATAGCGTGGTTAAAAATAAAAATGAGGGGGCATAGATAAATTTTATTGAATTGAGATGAAAAAAATGAATGCATCTGCTTTTCTCCTGCTCATTTTTTCTACTTTTGGATCAAAATAGAAGAGCGTACTACTGTATCAGGCTAGTATCAAACCAATTCATACCTTATACTCAATACGGTACTGTACTATCGGGATCTAACTAATCTTACTACAACTATGAACATAGGAGAGAAAGTGATAGGAAGCGAAAGGAGTGCGATAGACTGACTTTCTATCCTATCGAAATAATTACGAATGGCGTAGAAGTGGGATGTACATGGGAGGGAGGGAGAGAGGACAAGAAGGCGACAATTACAATCCTGAAGACAATCTATAATGTCAGTTTTATATATAAATACGGTATGACGTTGGAATGTGAAATTTTCTTAATTATGGTGGTAAGACTATAGGAGCGAAAATCATATATTATAATGACGATTAACTACTTCAAAACAAGTACTAACTGAAGAAAATAAAAAATGAAATGGCGTTCAGCCACGTCAAGTTTAAGCTCAATAGTGCGATTATGCGTAGAGATTTTAGAGCAACACGTTTCAAATGAACAATGAACTAGCATGAATTGGCTTGCTTGAATAATACTTGACATGCTGATAGTTCTGGTCTTTCGCGGTCGCCACACAATACAAACACAAGATTTTTCTCACTACTGTAAGAGTAGCATTCTCGCATTAATTTTGGCCACGTATGAATTATACTGAAGAAAAGGCAACAGAAACGCAACATCAGCGATATATATTCTAGTCAGTTCTACCGTACTAAAGCTGTAGTGGTGCGTGAGGAAGATTTCCTCCTGAAAGAACAATTTATCGTAACGAGCAAGAACGACGGGTTTGTACTATTATTATTTCTCAAAAGAGGAAGGAATAATATTGTCACTATAGAAAGAAAGCACAAGTATAGATCTACTTCTATATATCAGTACCTTCCTTACTGCTTGATAAAGAAAAAAGAGGAGTAAAGGATACACACCATACGTTATTTTATATCTGCTCGTGTAACATGAAATTCTTTAAGATCATTATTTATGCGTTCTGTAGTATATTATTTTCCACGGAGCAAAAACGCCCAAAAAAAGAGAAGGGGGATATGTGAAGACAGAATAATAACCGGATTTTTTTCGTTCTAGGCTATGAACCCTACGATTTCAATTCTTCCTCAAACCATATTATAAAAACAACAGCAATAGCATCATCAATTCACTGTAGTCTAGTAGTACTCAATAGTTCTGTTCCTTATGTGTGTATGTATTGTGTTTCTGATAGGTGGTTTGTTTAGAAACCATTATCGGCAAGGGATTGCATCAAGTTTCCGGTAGCACCAGCATCAGTTGTCATACCTTGAACGATAATTCCCGCAGCAGCCCACATAGCCAAACGCCCGTTAGCAATTTCTTGTGCCTTCAATCGATCAAATTTGGCAGGTTCGCCCTTACCAAATCCTAATGGATCTAATCCAAAGTCACCTGGTGCACGTTCTCCGGATTCACGTCCACTAGTGGCAGCGATACCTGAAAATGCTTCAATGAATGTAATAAAAATTAATGATGCAGCAATGTATTGTGGATGTGCGTTCCATAATTGCCAAAAGGCGTCCATTTGATTTTTAGCAGTCGCCATTTCACATCCAGGAGCTGGTCCGAATAATTCTACCTGAAGGACACCAGCCACAGCTAACATAGCAACACGTGCATGTTTGACTTCTGCCTCTCGTAGCCAGTATAGATCAACACCGACACCATCAATGTCAGATAATCCAAGTGGATCAAATCCAACATCACCAGCCATAGATCCGTCAAGCTAAAAATTCATCATCAAAAAATCAAATCGTCCATAAAAGATGAGATTGTATTGCATTGTTTGAAAACGAATAGTAAAAAGTTTATAGAACCAATTCAGTGTCATGTATTATCCAGATTGTGTTTTCGCGGGCATTGTATTGTATCAAATAATTGATATGATTGGGAATTGTATTAAGAGGTGACGTTAGGTGTTTGTGTGTGTGTGTTCGTGATAAAGCCGTGTATGAGAAAAGAGAAAAAGAAGAATGTAAGCTACATGTACGTGCGTGCCAATAATAAATCTTCCCAGTTCGGAATTATGTGTGATATAATAAGATATATGCATCCATTCCATTTAATTTTCTCTTCCCATATATCATCTACTTGCTTCATCTACTATTTTAACTAAAACTTACAAGTGCCGGTCGGTTCATGAATGGAAGTGATGCACTTCGTTCGGCATTCAACGTAACCAAAGAGGATTGTTGTTGAGTAGAAGCCGGAGCAAAGGCCGAAGCCGATGCAGAAAGGAGTGAAATAATTGCGGCAGATTTCATCATCATTGTATAAGGTTTGAGAGATGGGTGAAGAGGGTTTCTATTGTACTACTGTTCTTGGAATCTTGTTAGCGTTTTTTGCTTGATGTCTTGATGTTGTTGCTACTTCATACCTGATTTAGAGGCTATTCAGAAGTTGCCTTTGTATATATTTAACACGCACTCACACTGCAATAGCGTGAGGTGGAAAAGAAAAGATCGGGGAAACGTGAGTTCAATGTGAATCTCATGAATTTGGGGATTAATACCCCCAAATTTACTACCCCTAAATGCTGTTTTTATCGGACGAAGGAAGGACAAGATTTGTTATCGGACGAAGTAAGGACGTCACAGCTGGAAAAAAACTAAATACTGTACTACAGTACAGTACATCAGCTTGTATTTTGTATATCTTTAGCAGACAGAATCCGATAACATAACATAACATAACGAACAACATAAAATAACATAACATAACATGTCAAAAAGAAAATCAAGATTATGAGAGAACTTGAAGATTATCTTGGTCTACCTGATCCATCGCAATCGTCTAGTAGTGACGACGACGATGACGACGACGACGACGACGACGATGATGATAATGAGGTAAAAAATTTGGTGTCGAAGTCGTCGAGGTCACAATTTGTTAGTAAACAACGATATCACACCAACACAACGACGATGACGATAGACCTCTGTAACAGCACAAGTGACGACAACGACAGCGACGATAATGAAAATGAGTCATCATTTAATGCTAATTCAGAAGAAGTAGAGGTGGAAAGAAAGAATGAAGAAAGATTAAGGAAGCGACGAAAACAGGCCGAAAACAGAAGAAACAAAAGAACACCGGAACAAATTATAGAGGATGCAATAAAGAAGAGCATTTATGCCAAAGAGACAAGATTGAATAGAACACCTGAACAAATTGAAGAAGAAAAAATAAGGAAGAGCATTTATGACAAAAAGGCGAGATTGAATAGAACACCAGAAAAAATAGAAAAGGATGTTGAGTATGATCATAATAAATCGATCAAAAGGAAAACTGCTAGAGACCGTAAACGAAGTATGAAGAAAGCAATACGAGACGCACATGATTACATGCTAAGTAAATACGGCCAAGCTTACGTCGACGAAAACACTAATAAGGAAGAAGCTGTTGTTATGGTGTAAAAAAAATAAGAAAGATAACAATACTGTGGGCGCGTAGCTGCTACGGTAGTCGTAGAGACCCTGGGATGATAATAGATACAGTAAGTAGCTAGTAGCTAGATCTAGAGTAGCTTTAGTTTATAACAAATCACGAATTTCATCTATGAATTATTGTTCATGTAAAAACAAATATATAAACTATTGTAGTAACTTCGCTACGAGCGAGTGCAGTGCGTCTCTCCCTCTCCATTTTTTGATTACATAAGATGCTTACTATTATTATGGGATTGATGTATATAGTGATGCACTTGTCTCCTCCTCGAATCATTATTATTTCTTTATTTAGATTTTAAAAGTCTCCCCGAATCGCCGCTTGTTGTTCGGCTAAGTCACGTTGTTCACGACGCCATTCCTTTTCAAGTGGTTGTAAAAATTTCTTTTCAAAAATCTCGAAGTATCCCTTAAGACTTGTTTTTTCCCATTCATGTTGAGGTACAACAATCTTCTTCGTTTTCTTCCTCGTATCATTTTCATTGTTTTCGTTTCCGTCGTCTCCTTCTTCTTCTTCGTTGACGTCGTCGTTTTTGTTGCTAGTTGTGTTGTTTTTGTGATACTCATTCAATTCGGTAGCTAATTGAGCTATAGTCGGAACGGCGAATGGATTAAAGTCGTTGTTAATATCCATTGCATCTGGATCGATTGGGACACAAACTCGTCCAGTTTTTGGATGGACACAAAATGGTGATTTCAGTAAATGATTTTGCATCTTTGATACATTAATATCCAATCTTGGATATGTGTATTTGAAAACAATTTCCATTGGCCACATCCAAACTTTTAACGTTTCGCTATCATGACTTGACGACGATGCTTTGGAACGTTTGTTGTTGTTGTTTT